>JAPYYS010000969.1:0-85171 GCA_030522525.1 Campopleginae sp. 14b
AAAAAACTAATAAGAAACGACTTGCAAAGTTTGCAACGTTGAGATTCAACGAGAAATGTTTTTCCCATTAATTATTTATTGAATTTTAGAAACTATAGGGATTTTTTGGGGTCGATTTAGTTTTTGGGTTGCAGAGGACCATCTCCAGACCAAATATTGGAAAATAATAACGAGCTCTGCTCAAGATTTTCGTCGCACGTTAACGATGCATGTCAATCATGCATTTTTTCGTGGCGAATAGTGTCTCGAGGATCGAATTACCGAATAAAGTAATGGGCTCGATTGAGGGAACGGAAAAAACTTTTATGTGCAATAAAAAAAATGTTATTCTCGGTTTGGCTGGTTGTTTATCCATTTTGATCTTGACATACGTCGTTTATACGTGGTTTCGTCTGTTTTCATTTTCGTCTCCGAACGGCGTACTCGACGATCCAGCAGCAGTTCGTCTTTTAATGACGTCAAACTGTAACACACGCGATCAATTTTCCGAACTAAACGGTTTGGATTTGACATTAAAAATGACGTTGTCTTTCTCGACTCGTCCGATCTCTCTACGCCTCGGTTTACAGCTTCTCGGCCCTGTCCAGGGTCTCCAAGACCCACAGTCTCTACCATACGCACATCAGCAACAAGGAAACACACATTTTTAGATCCCTCAACGACACCCAATTGGCTATTCCCTCATTTTTATTGCCTTCGCTTTATGTAAGCTCTGCGATCCTCTACTGTATTGTCAACTGCTCGTATCGTGCATGCCGCCCAACAAATATATCTAACTGGAAACACGTGCGTTCGGATTCTCGTAAACCGCGTGTTCGCTCCTATAATTCTAAATATATGTTTAACCTGTCATTTGTGCAGCTCGAATAAATATCCTTTCGGACGTGAGTTCTCGTTCTCCTCGCATTTCAAAGTCCTCCTCGTGCGCACTTCATTCCCACGTATCATTTTAATCTCGTATAAACTAGATGAGTCAAAAATTAGCATTATCATCCATCGAAAATCGAGCTCGAAATGTATGCCATTTTTAGGGGTCGTTCGATTTTTACAAATTACGTGAAAAAAAAAAAACATTCACATTCAAAATTGTGACTCGAGCCAGAAACCGAGGGATTATTTAGGAGGATGAAGCAACCGGATTTCGATGAGCATACGGATTTTATAAAACGTTTTTTTTTTTCAAAATACGATTTTTAGTAAAATTTCCAAAAATTCAATGTTTTTTTAATTTTCTGGAGGATTTTTTTATTCATTCCCTGCTATTCTCAAATAGTGTAGAGATTTGGGACTCGTTCGATCGACTTAGGTTCGTTCAATTTTTACAAATTACAGATAAACATCGAAATTAAAATTGTGCCTCGAGCCAGAAACCGCAAGATTATTTGAAAACATAAAACAATAAATTTTGATGAGAAAACGGATTTTATAAAACTGTCTTTCCCAAAATACAATTTTTTGTGGAACTTCTAAAAAATCACAACGTTTTCTTTAATTTTTGAAAGGAATTTCTACGTTTCGATCGACTCACGTTCAGTCAATCTTTGTAAATGACAACAACAACATCGAAATTCAAATTTGTAGTTCGAGGCAGATAAACCAACGGATTTTGATGTGTTGACGGATTTCGTTAAACAGTTTTTTTCAAAATAAGGTTTTCTTGTGAAATTTCCAAAAAATCTCAATGTTTTTTTTTAATTTATTTTTTGAGCAATTTTTTGTTTCTCTGCTATCGTCAATAATTATGGAGATTTAGGGCGTCGGTTTTGGAGCTTTTGCTCTTGAGCTCTTGGTTGGTTGAAAAAACTGGAAGAATGAGGCAATCGGGCCGAATTTTTAAAAGTTTCACGCGCCAGGGCCATTAATTATGATTCTCGTGGTTGGGGGACGAAAGGCAGACGAGTTACTCAACGAACACTTTCGGTTCCCACGATTATTTGGGATCCCGAAAACTCAGCTGATCGTTAATAATTGATCGGAATCCCCACGACCGCGAGTTCTCGGAATCCCAACTTAATCGGTCGAAGGAGGATAAATTCTTCGCATCGCCGTGGAACAAACTCCACGAGGGATCCCGTGTTTCGAGTCCGAGGCTCGAAAATTTTCATTTTTTTCTTCCGAAGAACAACCGAACATGATTCTCTGCAATAATTGTCCTAATTAATCACGATTAATCGAAAAGGTCGTTCACCCTCGGCTTCGGTGCCACGTCATCGTCCTCGTGCAGACGTCTCGCGAATGCATTTAACGTTGTGGTTTCCACGAGAGTATCTCAAGAGCCACATCGCGATGTTGTGTTTCGCGAAATTATCCACTTTCATTGTCTCGCGTTACACAAATCGCTGGACTCACTCGGTTCGATACACTGTGTCAGATTTCCACGAGCAACTTCCAAGGAATGGGATAAAATCCAAACAAACGTTATTCCAGGCCAGAGCATTGTCTGGTGCATCTTTACAAATTGCAACTTGCATTCCTCATCCAAAAAGTCTTATCGTGTTGCCTCCCAACGAGCAAAAAACATGAACATGAAAAAAATTCTCCATTGCAGCAAAAATAATTGAAAAAAAGTTTTTTAATCACATTCCGGACTCGACCAGGAATCGTTCTGCTTCATTTCTCATAGTCGATCGGTGCAGCCAC
This sequence comes from Campopleginae sp. 14b, assembly GCA_030522525.1. Taxonomy (NCBI): domain Eukaryota; kingdom Metazoa; phylum Arthropoda; class Insecta; order Hymenoptera; family Ichneumonidae; species Campopleginae sp. 14b. Next base: position 2,641 of record JAPYYS010000969.1, read on the forward strand.
GACTTTTATGGCAACTCTATCTTAAAGTCCGAAAACCATTACCCAGACTAAGTATTTAAACGTTTTTAAAGTTTTCTACGATAACAAGATAATTATCGTTTGCATGGGAACTCGCCGAGGAACGAATAGGCAGCGTCATCCAGTTCCCCGACTTACTCAAAGTTCGGGACCAAAAAAAACCAGTTTTCTGTTAATCAGAAAATTTATTCGTCGCAATTAATTTGTCTTGGATTGATTTGTCGGTGTCTGGAAATGATCGAGTCATTTTTCCTCGTACGATCGAGCAGAGGAAAGGGAGATGTTGACGACGAGAGTCGACGATTCATCAGCTCCAGTGATCTGTGCGTGTTTCTTTTTCCTTTTTTTAAGGAGGAATCTCGAAGCTTTCATCTTCACTTTACGACACGTACTTAAGCAATACCAAAATACATCTTATTGGTAGAGAGAATGTGAAGAGAAGCCTGGTGCTGCTGCCTCGTTTTGTCCATTCGATGTTAAATGGTTATTGACTTGCGTGACCGTGAGCAATGACGCCAATCAGTCCGCGAGGCCGAACTCGAGGGCTGCTCTTTTTATTCATATCTTTCATCCATGTCGCACTATCGTTGCACAATCCCGCGAGATACGAAGAGAGAGAGAGAGAGAGAGAGAGAGAGAGATTTTTAGACGCGCAGCTTCGCGCCTGGACAATGTGTTTAGTGGTACAACGATAAAGCGATAATCCAGAGAGATCGATCAATTGTCGTTTCACCTCGACACTTCGTAATTCGTTGCTGTTCTCTATTTTTTCATCTCCAACTTATGAATATCTTTGTATACGAAGCGTCTTAATAATCGAGTTGACGACGTGCTTTAATTGATCTCTGTGCGCGCGTTAGCAATTGCGGGGCAAAGTACACTGGGACGTGGGAGAAAAAATAAACATGGAGAGTTTATGGCGAAGACTTTTTTTCACAGTCTACAAATCATTTCGCAGGACCTCGAGCACAACTTTTATGATTTGCACAGAAATAAAACCAGGCTCTCTTCACTTTTCCATCTCAAAGTCCAATTTTTTCAAAGTATTATTAGAAGTTCGAAATTTTATTGCAAATATCGAGAATCTTTTTCAGGGCATGCAATTTTTTTCTAGTGCCAGGATATTCTCGAATTTTAGAAAGAAATATTTGTTCAAAAAGGTGGATATTTTATTCGATACGTTCGACCAAACATTTTTTTTTTTTTTATCCCGAAAATTGTGTAATTGCGACGAAAAATATTCAAGAAAGTCCTTCAGGAAGCAAATTTTTGTCGTTCCGATCGTAAATTTCGCAGACAATTCCATTAGAAACCAAATATATTGGCAAAATAACAAAAAAATTGAAATTATCTAGAAAATATTTCGTTTACTGAGCTTAACAAAATGTCGACGATTTTTAACAAAATTTCAATTCCGGTGAAGTTTGCATCGCTGGGATGCAACGGAAATCTGTTTTGTCCTTGAGCAGAGCTCGTAATTATTTTCCATATTCGGTCTGGACAGTAAAACGATGATCTCTTGCGACCCAAAAACTAAATGGCCTCGAAAAATGGCGATAATTTCAAAAATTCAATAAATAATTAATGGAAAAATGATTTTTCGTTAAATCTCAACGTTGCGAACGAAAGATCGACGAGTTTTATTATTTCCATCGATGACTAAAACACTTCAGTCATTTTGACGTCCCATTTTATTTTGATCGACGAAAAAGGATGATAAAAAAAATTGTTTTTATCAGATTTCGTACAAAGGGTGGGCTCTGACGTAATGGTTGCTCACTGAGTCGGAATGAAAGCTAATTGGAAGGGCTGCTTAATATTCTGGGTCTCTAGTACCTCCGGATTTTCGGCTCCAACATTTTAATTACGTGCAGACAAACTTGACTTTGTTTTTTTACAAATCATTTTTTGTTATATTTGGGGCAGGAGTGACGGAGGCCTTGAGATTTATTTTGACGTTTTTACTCCAATGGAAAATGAAATAGTCGGAGAAATTCCTACGGAATAATTTATCGTTCGCGTTGGAGACTCAATGTCGGATATTAAATTCAATTGTTATTTGAAACTTTAGTGACTTTGTGCCAAATTCTATTTTTATTCTCCCTTGCGAATCGCTTCTGTGGGATTTTTCACGGATTTTTTCTCAACAGACTTATCGCTCAGGACACAGTCAAGTCTCCGAGTGATGAAGCACAGACACGATTGCTCCCCGTTGTATTGCGTTTGCTCTTGATCGGTTGAAACGATATTACGCAAGGCCCGGAAGCCTTTTAGATTCGATTATCGCGCTGCATCGATGTCAATCTTGCGGCTATCGTTAGGGCGACAGGGATTACCTATGAGTCTGCAATAGTTCGAGGACTTTGTGCTAGGGCGAAAGAACGATTTCCTCCCTTTTTCATCCCCCAGCCTCGTGGCAGTGTGATATTTAAAAAAAAATGAAGGAAAATCCTGCAAAAGTGTCGCGACGCGATCTAGTGCGAAACGCTAAGCGTTGAGAAAAAAAATATATTCGCTCAATATATTTGGGCGATACGCCACGTACCACGTATCAATCTTTCTCAATACAAATGTTGAAAAAACAGAAGACGATTCTGTTGTTCGTCAAGACAGCTGTTCAAACGAGCAGGCTCGGCGCTTACGAAAAGCTAAATACGAGCAACGATGGCTTTTCATGGACCAGACAATTACAATTTTTGTGTTAATTACAAAAATTCTTCGTTCTTTGGGTCGAATAGAAAAATTTATCCGGTGGGTGTTTATCGTTTTCACGACATCATTTCAATTTAACTTCGATAACGTAATTACGTATTATGGACAGTTACATGAATAATTCGACAGAACAGCACGTGGATCTTGGCGCGAAACGATAATTGCACACACGTTTTCAAGCCCCCATCGTAAATATCAATATGCAATAATCAAACACGTTTATTTACTCGCCTCGTCATAATAACCTGAGGAAAATAAAAATCATTGTAAATTGCACAGTTTTACGCTGTTGGAACATCGCCTCTCATGGCGAAGGTCTCTGTCAATGAAATTTTATTTTTATCATATTTGCCGAACGGTTTCACCTGTCGAAACACTCGATAAGTTTATTTCCTCTGTGGCCCTCTCTCTCTCTCTCTCTCTCTCTCTCTCTGTCTCAGGATCTTGGTCAACACGAGAACAATAAAGTTTCCGATAGTTTTCCAACGAGCACGAACTTCCTGTTTTTTTTCCGTCTGTCGATTTTTTTAATAATTATTACGATCGATAATAGTTTCGAGCGAAATGATGACGATCGTGTAAAAAGAGAAAACAACACGTTTCGAATGTTTTTATGACAGAAAAAAAAGTCTTTTTAAGAAAATCATTCGCGAGTCGATTTTCGACCCTCAATTTTATTTTTTCTCATCTATGTCCACGCGTCTTCCCAGCATTCGTGCAACTCTTTCTTATCTAATGCTCGGCTCTCTCCGGAATCATTAACGTCGGTTGTTCGCGCTACGGAAGGCTGAGTTGTGCATTCACCAAGTTCAAGGTCTGATGTGCATTTAACTGGCTGAAGGGGAGAAACACGCGGTTTACGATGAACGCAGACGACCAACACGGCTCGTAGTCACGTACGACGCTCGGAAGCTCTTGGCCTGCTCCCTCGGCCACTCTTACTACGATCCTACAAATATATATCTTTATCCGTTCGAACCTTCAAGGGAATCGACCGTCGAGAGACTTAAAGCCACTCGTCTTTGTCTATAAAAAATCGTTTTTTTTCTCCCCCCCCCTCCTTGTTATCCAGTCCCCACGATATCTGCAGAGAAAACATTGATTCAGCACAGACTAATTTTTCCTACCCCTCATTTAATTCCATTCTTATTTGCTTCGCGCACGATTTACCAAGCTCGAGACAAATACGTCCGATCAACATTCAGACCCATGAACACTATCGTTTCCACTGAATTCAAACGACTCTTCATCATTTTTTTGCAAAAGAGAAGAAAAAAAAATTCCTTCTTTGCGAATATTGATGTTTTCGTGAAAATTCACGTTCCTAGTGATAAAAATTGGCGAAAATTCGAGATCGTTTCTTTTTTTCTTCCCACGACTAATTTTTATGAAAAATTGTAGGGAGAGGCGAAAAAAAATGTAAAATCTTCCTTTTTTTGGCGAAGGAGACGCTCGATCGTATAAACAAACAAATTGGTATTGAAATTCATAAAAATTTCAATAAATATTTATTCCAGTGGCTCGACAAACGTTTGGGGAAAAATCTTGGAGAGAAATTGTAAATAATGTGGAGAAACCGAATTTTCTTGTTTTATATCGGAGTCCCTTGAGGATCGTAGTAAACTTCGATGCCCTACTTTTCACTTTTCCGATATGAAACGATGTGGAAAATGATCTGTGAAACAGTGCTTCATGTGCCAGTAAAACTGGATAGGAGAAGCAAAGCTGCCCGGGGAATTGCTCGAGGTCTATTGACGGGTCGTGCACTGGCCGGAAATCACTAAGGGATGCACATGGGGCTGAGCAATCCTCGCTTCACGTACGGATTAAATCTGTCTGAGCAAATTAACGTACGCGTGTTTGCCTCTGTTTTTGGACCGGAAACGATGAGAAAATTTCTCTGACGAGCGACCAAAATTGTCATTTATTTTTAATCACTATTTTTCATCCATAGACGCATCGACTTTTTTATCAATTTTAAATATTCGTCAAAATTATCGGCAACGGTTCATTTTGCACGGATTTCTCAACATCTCGTTCTCATGTTGAAATTTGCTTGATCGGAATTCAACGAAATTCCGTTTTTTCTTGAGCAGAGTTCGTAATTATTTTCCAATATTTGGTCCGGACCAGAAAAACGATCCTCTTCGCGACCCAGAAACTAAATGGACACACGAAATTACCATAATTTCTAAAAATCGATAAATAATTAATGGAAAACGATATTTTTCGTTGAATCTGAACGTTGCAAACTTCAGAACCATTTAATAATCATGTTCAAATTTGCATCGTTGGAATGCGACTAATTATTAGCAATATTTGGTCTGGACAATGAAACGATCCTCCCCTGCGACCTAAAAACTCATTAGACACACGAAATTGCCATAAGTTTACAAAATCAATAAATAATAAATGGGAAAAACATTTTTCGTTGAATCTCAACGTTGCGAACTTCAGAATCATCCGTTCTGGGTATTAAAGTTCGGAAAATATTGGGCTCGTTCAATTCTCCGTTATTCATGGATTCGGTGAAGTTGCAAAATCTTTATAGCTTGTTTATTTTCGTCCAGGGATGATTTTGAGGAATAAATTTGATGAAAGGATACGACGAGAAGTTTTTCTCATGGCGTTTACTCTTCAACGCCTTCAGAGTTCATTGGACTTTTTCTCCCCATGGGGCTGTTCGGAGGAGCTGATAAAGTTTGGGAAAGTTTTGGTTCGTGCGATTGTAAATGAGATCAGGCTGGGAGGTATGTTGGGGATATATAAAAATAGGATTAGGGACAACAGGGTGAGAAACTGGGGGTTTAAAGACCTGAACTTGGAACGGGCAGTTGCGAGCGGAAGGCCGGAGAAAGGGGTTCAGGTTCAAGGTCAAAGAGTGCCAGGCTCGAGGAACAGAATTATGCCACCGTCGAGGTAGTCGTAGGCTAAAATAGCACACGGGGAAACGTGCGGTGTGTCGTCGTCGCGCTGCAGCCCCGGTCGATCGGACACTTTTCGGGGGAGCTGCGCGCCGACGTTTCGGGGCTTTTGCCAGGGCGCAATCGCAACCAAACTCGCTCGTCGATAACCTCGCGGTTTTCATCACACTTTCTTTAAGCTCCATGAAGCTCCATTCCTCCTCGTGTATCGCTCCAACAACTACAACGAAAAAAAGGTCAAGCGCCACCCAATCGCTTTTTAAATAAACTCGATCGATCGCCGATTTTTTTCGATTAGAATGTTTTATAATTAAAATATTCTTCTATCCGAATAAACGAAATGACGATTTTTTGGAAATTGCACTCGAAAGCCTCATCCAAAATGAATTTCTAGACATATTTTTGGACTCGGCGAATGACCCGAGAATAACGAGAGACTTTTGGGAAATGAAATTGAGGCAGAAAATATGGTATACGATTCCGAAGGCCCCACAATTCCTTTTTTCTTTCCGGAATAAACTCCAACAATATTTTTCGACGATTTCTTTCACTAATTAGGCACGAACGTTGCTAGAGTAACTCCGCGGCTTAACAATTCATGATTTTATCGATGTTTGTACCCCGACGATTTTTTTTCTACGTCTGGTTCGTTGGCGACCCAGACCCCTTGTTTCACGGGCAGCCAAGACACTTGTTGCGCAGCCCCGCACGTATTATAAAGCCGCGACCTACCGACAGAAGCAGCGAGACTTTTAGACGTCGTGGCATGAAAAATACTGCGAATTCCTTAAATCCGGAATCCGTCACGACGAGCCTCCAGGAAACTAAAAGGAAATAAACATTTATTTACATTTCGATGCCGCGACGAGCGCGTCTCAAGAAGAGACGGTTGGGTTCGAACGCAACGGATAATGGATTTTTTCCGACGTAGCAGCAGTTTCCATCTACGAGAACGTCGTAACGAGCCAAAGCAAATTCCTACGGAATCGTCTTTGTCGTAATTCTCTCTCGAGATTGCCAATCACGATCTGCTGCGTCAATAACTTCGCCGTCGGGAGATACAAACAGCATCGAGAACGTTTTATATCGAGGAAAACATTTCTTGCCGGTCGAAACTTTGTCGCCATTGAAAATGAAGAAATTTATTCGAAAAATTGACTGACCATCGATGCGAATCAAATAAATAAAAGGTCGCTGCTTCGATCATCTGGCAATTAGATTGGAAATCCCATCTCTGGAATTTCTTACTCGAGCTCGTTGCTATCGAACGCAATAAATTCATCGCTCGTTTTTTATCTTGACGGAAATTGAGCTCGGCTAATTCTAATGGATGCTAGGAGAAGAGGCCGACACCGAAAATTACGAAGTTTTGTTTGTTCGAGGGACACCATGACCAGCACTCAAAGGTTATTGGATACTTTTCCCCACCGCGTTCGATAAACACTCCAAAAATAGTCTTTATCCCTCAAACTCTCACGTGTGTAGCGTTTATTTGCGTTGTTTTTTATACTTCCTCCATTTTTTCCCACTTCCCTCTTCGCCAGGAGGAGAAAAATATTCGCCCCATGGGTAAAATATAAAATAACATTCCTCGAGAACAGTCGACCGCTTAATGTCGCTTCGACTTTTTTTCATCGTTAATAACTGAAAAATTATGGGAAATCCATTCACCAAATTCTTATGGCCATTCCTATGGTGTTTCTCACCACATAATATCCATCACTGACAAACCATCAATATTCCCTTCTCCTTCACGTTGCTGAATGTTATTTCCTTGATTAATCGTTAATTAATGATTAATCAAATGCCAAATACTTCGTACTTTATCGTTTTCTCGTTTTCTTTTTGCCAATTTTGAAAATCAATCGAAAACGAAGCAAAGCTCATGCTTGAAGCGAATCTTTGGGGTGAAACAAAAACATATAATTACGAGACTGACGAAAATATATGAAAAATGATGGGAAATGAATTCGCCAAATTCTTATGGCTATTCCTATGGTGTTTTCCACCATATAATATCGATTATTGACAAACCATCAATATTCCTCCTCCTCCACGTTGCTTAATGTTATTTTTTTAAAATTTATTGTTAATTAATGATGAATCAAATGCATAATATTTTTTAATTAATCGTTTTATCAATTAATTTTCAAAATGAAGGAAAGTTCGTGCTTGAAGCGAATTGTTGGGGTGAAACTGACTCATGGAATTACGAGGCTGATCGTAATAGGGTCTCAAGTTTGTGAATTGAAATCGAAAAGGTGCGAAATTGCGTAATGAGGAGAAGAGAATTTTGGAGGATTTGAAAAACGGGGTGTTAGTTGCGCGTCGTGATTGCGAGACTGAATGTCGTCGAGGGCGCGTATATGAGGAGGTGAGAGAGGATACGGGGGTTGGTATCGACCGGGTTTGGGTGGTGAATAGTGAGAACTACCCCACTGCGCTCACTCACTCGCTCGTTCCTCCCCGTGCTACCCACTTCCCGGTTCTCCTCTCTCTCTCTCTCTCTCGCTCTGGCTCTCTGGTCGGGGATTGCGGGGATCCGCAGGTCAGGAAGGGGTTCGCGCCGGGGTAGAGAAGACAGGGGACACACGTGAAATACAAAACGAGAGTATACACGAGTTGAAAAGCGAGCCGGGGTCACTCGAGCCCGGGATGCCATGCCCGAGGCAGGCACCAGTTCCTCCGGGAAGTCCTTTCTCCAAAGAGCACGAGGCAAAGTTCTGCATTGGTTACGACGTTCCCTTCGGGCGTCGCACCAGGTGTGTGTCTCTCTCTCCCATTTTTTTCCATGTAAACAAAAGGATTATTCGTGATCGGATCTGATAAACAAATATACGCGCTGAATATTTTATCAATCTGTGATTTTTTCTTGTTGTGTGTGCGACTAAACGATGGAAAGATTTTTAAATGATCCTCCGAGTTCAGGTTAACGATTAATCAGTGGATTTTTTTTTGGAAAATACGAAAATCTCTGCCTCGGGATCGAGGCCGAAACGGTGCCCTTTTTTTTTTGTCATCCGTTCGTCTTGTTCCGGGTTTCGATCACTTCGACCCTCGTTTATATTTGACAGGAGACGTAACGATATATATTTTATTACTCTGAAGTTTGCGACGTTTAGATTCAACGAAAAATGATTTTTCTATTAATTATTTATTACATTTTGAAAGTTATGGCCAATTCTCGTGTCAATTCAGTTTTTGGGTCGCAAGAAATGATCGATTGATCATTTGATGGTTCAGAAGATTGAAACGTTGAGATTCAACGAAAAATGTTTTTTCCATTAGTTATTTTCTCAATTTTGGGAATTGTGTCCATTTTTCGGGTCGATTTAGTTTTTGGGTCGCCAGAAATGATCGTTTTATTGTCCAGACCTAATATTGCCAAGTAATTACGACCTCTCCTCCAAGAAAAAGAGAATTTCGTTGCATATTCCAACGATGCAAACTTCAACATGACATATATATTTACGTATCACCGGACAAACAGTGAGAATTGTTCTTTCTAATCCCTTAAGCTCGATAACCTCGAAAAACTTCGAGAAATCTTGAAACCGCGATACAAAAACTTTAAGCTCCGTAATCAGTCGATAAAGGTAAAGAAAATTCTTCTTCGTCGTCCGGAAATTCCTTCGATTGCAATCCTCAACGTGAATCTATGTCCCTTAATTTTTATAAACGATCTGTACTCGAGAACGTTCAAAAATGACGTTGATTTGTTCGCCAGTTTCTGACCCAGAGTGGCGTCGTCCAAGCCCACGAATGCCTCACACATTTCTTGCTTATCAATCAGAGTTTTTATTGGTCCGATCAAATCTGTGATTCGATTAAAATCGTGTCTTTCAATCTCGACAATAATTATTATCTTTCCAAACGCTTAACGCTTTTACAACGGCCAAAGGGTCAGCGTGGCAACCCCATAAATGCTTTATTACTATCTCCTCGGAATCTAGTGTCTACAACTCTGTGTTTTAGTTTCTAATATCGCGTGACAAACCTCTGTTGAATATTTATATGGACAGTGTTTCGCTTGGCAGCGTGATAAAATACGGCCGATCAAAAATTCTAGAACCCATTTAATTATCCACACTCGCTGTTAACATTCACTAAAAACATTATTTCCTTTATCAACAAAACGTTTGGTAAGAAAATTAAATTTTTGCCGAATTAAATAATTTCATTCGATTTGCAAATTTGCTTTCTCGAAGTCAATATAAAAATGTATGGATTTTTGGGTATGGACTTTTTAGCATTCACGTTTTTCTGAAGTTAACGTCCAGAATTTTATTATCCCACAAATAAAATGAAAATAAAGTGACATCCCGCATAGTTTTCTTATTCTCGATCGGACCTCAGTAGCGAATCAGAAGCAAAATCTAATGAATAGTGGCATCCTATTGTATTGCGGCGAGTCCTCAAGCAGAAAAACGTTGCAGATGATGCTGAACATGCGAGTCTAAAGTTTGCAACGTTGAGATTCAACGATAAATGTTTTTTCCATTAATCATTTATTGAATTTTGGAAATTATGGCAATTTTTTGGATCTATTTAGTTTTTGGATCGCAAGAGAGGATCGTTCTATTGTCCAGAACAAATATTGGAAAATAGTTAAGAGCTCTGCTCAGCAAAAACAGATTTTCGTTGCATTCCAACGATGCAAACTCTAACACGATCACCTTATGAAAAAGTGGAGAGTTCTAGCGTCTAGCAGTTTCTCATATTTTTCTATCGATTTTTTTTCCTAAAAAATCGTATGTATAAAAATTTTTATCGACTTTGATGCTGTGAAGAGAAAGTCAGCTGGCTTGGCATCAGCTGACTGTAGAATCTCGAAAATGTCACTAAAGCTGAACGAGGAAAAGCAATTTCACAGAAGTTGAAAATTTTCGAGAAGAAAAATTCAAAAACTTTCGTTCTTTACTCCTTTTTTTTGTGATTTTTTGGACACTCGAGAAAATTCTTTACATTCTTTTAGATAAATAATGAATAGATTTTTGATTTTTCGTCAAAATGCTGGTCAAGGAGAGTCGACTAAAATGATATTTTCTATTGTATCTGTTGATAGCAGAAAAGAATACGCTAATTACTTCGTACAGCTTCCTCGTGCAACGTCAACTAATTTAAGGTTCGTATTCGAGGTTTTGGAATCGATAAAATTGAGCGAGGCTTAAAAATGATAGAATTTGAATTATTATTATTATTTTTATGGCGTATTCGTAGAATAGAAATCGATCAATAAGAGTGTTTTTTATTATCGATGGCATGAACTGTAGCAATCTATAGAAAATGAATTTTCTCAATGATCTTTTTCCCCCGAATTTTGTGGTCGCCCATTTCTCTAGATTTTTATATCCCCCCCCATAATTATCACGCTCCGCCAATCATCAAAGATCTACGGGGCATAAAACTTGCTCATTTCTCAAGACGTGACGGAATTTCGGGAATTTAATTTCCTTTCATAATTGCGAATACAATTAATCACCAAATTCCGTCCTCTCGTTCGTTCCACGCCATTCGTATCAAACTTTGTCATTCAGTTTATACATGTGTGTGTGTGAGTGTAACGAAATTAGTGACCACGACGAAGTTTGAGCTTCCGGATTTCCCGAGAGTGATTTCTCGAGGGGAAGAAAAAAGCTCAGGGTCCTACGGTTTTTCGTGGCCAATATTCAAGGTCGTATCGTGTTCGCCAAGGATTGGCAAAGATTTGTTTCCTCTTGCCTTCCAAACCATTCGTCTTGTTCCCTACTTCCTATCAACCCCATGAACCAACAGGGAAAAATAAAATTTATTATCCGAACCGATGCCGGTCGACGTCCCAAATTAATCCTATTTGTCACCCTTACATTTCCTCAAGAGCTTTCCACACGTGCAAAAAATACCATTACAAAAATCCACATGACGTTGAACTTCGCATCGTTGGGCCGCAACGAAATTCGCTTTTTTCTTTGCCAAAACTCATTATTTTCATGTACAATTAAATTATTACGATAAAAGGATCGTTTTTTTGGCCCCAGAAAGAAATATCGACTCAAAAAACGTGAATAATTTTTACGAATGAAAATAAATATTTTTCGTTGCACTCCAACGTTGCGAGATTCAGCTTATAATTAATAAATTAACTCACCGAGTTCGAAGACACAGAAATAAAGTGGACAAGACTTGATTTTGAGATTCTCGTGTGCAATGGAATTATTCGAATGGGATGTAATGGGAAAGGAAAGCTGGGGAGGAGATCAATGGGTTCTATCGAATGGGGAACTCCTGCAATCTGTTTAATTGAGCTCGAGCTCAATCGACATGCACGAATCCCTTTCAGAGTCAATGGGGAAATAGTATATTTGGATTTTCCTTTAATATCATAAACGTTGCTATTAACCCGGCGTGTGTATACTATATTTTCGAGTGCGCAGTGTGTACACTGGGTCGTTTAGGAAACAGGTGGGTTTACAAAATTTTCTGGGCTTTGAAAAAATCTGAAAAAATTCTCGGTCGCTCATTGTAGCGTCTACTACATGGTCCAGCAGCTGCCGAATTGGAAAATGCAAAACCGTCGTCAATAAAAATTGGATTATCATCTAAAAAGTGGAAAAAATGGAATTTTGTTATTTTTTCTGTTCATTTAAAGACCCAAAATACACACGCTCGATTAATAATCCATCGCTCATGCTACGTTGTTTTTTTATACACAAAATGATTGACCAGATACTGCAGGAAAGAAATTGACGATCGAACCGAAAATTTTTCGGATTATTTTATTTTATTAACCAGAAGGAAAAATGTTGGGCTATGAAGTTTAAAGTCTTTCGAAATTAACCCAAATTCTACGCGTAATTGAGAACCTCCGGCCTCCGTGCACGATAGAAATTAACTTTCAGGACATTGGGAATTATCTCCGAGTCTTTCCTCCTTGCGTGCAACGAAAACCAGGTGAATCGACGAAAACTTTTCTCCAAATTAGTTCTCCAGTACCATGAGCTCGGGCAAATATTCTCTTACGAATTTTCATGCAGTCGGGGGCTCGCTAATTGGGCATCGTAACCCATAAAACCTCGGCTACTGGAACGTCATCGTTTTTAGTCGCGGACTATTAAGGGACTATGCATATTTCGAAGAAAACTCTATCGTCCGCTTGACTCCAATTTCCCTCTGTTTTCCGCTCGTCATTTCTGAACATTTTAGTTTCTTGGAGTTTTTTTTTCAATTATTTATCATTGTCAACTCTCAGGAAGAAAAAGTGTGATCGATTCGCCCTCTTGAAGTTCAATAATTGATCGAAAAGCTCCGATTAATCATTCATTTCATTTTCCCAATGAAATACATTGCCTCATGTCCTCTAATTCATTTTTAAATTAATCAGAAAATTCATTAACGTCAATTTCATGAAATTTTCCCGATTTTGTGTTTTCTGAACTTGTAAAAAATATTCCCTTCCCTAATACAAAGTCAGCATTGTTTTAATTTGGCTCCCTCGTCGACCGAGAGTCTTGGAGACTTTTTATAAACTATTGATCACCACAATCACGATCTATTGTCCAGAAATGAAAAGTGCGATTGGTTCAGCCCCTTAGAGTTCGATCATTGATCGAAAAGGTCCGATGAATCGTCAATTTTATTCTCTCAATCGACTACATTGCCTGATGTGCTCTAATTTGTTTTTAAAATTTATTTAAAAAATTTTTAACGTCAATTTCATTACATTTTTCCACATTTGTGTTTCCCGAACTTTGAAAAATATTTCCGTCCCCAGTACAAAGTTGGAATCGTTTTAATTTGGTTGATTCGTCGAGAGAGAGAGAGAGAGAGAGAGAGAGAAATAATATCGTGTGGCGTTTGAATGTTCGTTAAAGGTCGATGGACATGGCACGGAACCAGGACCAGAACTTGACGAGGAGATGGAGAAGGTTTTCGCAATGGACTCTGGGGAGAAATTCGATGTAGCGCGGCTCGGGTCGCCCTCAGAATCGGCGGGCTCCGATCGCGATCGCGATCGAGGGCCTCCACCGCGATATGGAGATAACGTATTGAATCGTGAGTGCGAAAAGAAAAAAATACAAAATCACTAAAAATTCATAATTTGTTTAATAAAAATTGTAAAACGTTTGAAGCAATTTTCTACACGCGAAATTCGTCAGAAGAAAATACGTCGCATGACTTGAAAATGCTAAACGTGCTTGGCCGCTCGAACTCTTTATCCTGTTGGCAATAATTCTCGGATTTTAAGGATTCAAGTCGGAAAATCATGCAGACAGCATTGTTGCTTTATTAAAGTTTCATCGTCATTATTTATTTCGATTTAGAACACCGCAAACGAAGTTACCCACATCCCCATATGCCACTCAAGAGTCTGCATTCCAGATCTATGCGACGCCATCTCTCGCCGTAAGTTTTTTTTAACATCAATTCATTATTATTAAGGTAGTAGGCTGGTCAGAGTCAAATTCGAAAGATTGCTCTTGAAATTTATTTTTTCATCGTTCCTCCATGCATTTTCCACGTCATTATTTCGTTGGCTGTGTTAGAGCGAAGGATTAATCGTGTTGAAGTTTTCATCCTTGGGATGCAACGAAATTCTCTTTTTTCTTGAACAGAGCTCGTTAATATTTTCCAATTTTTGGTCTGAGCGATAAAACGATCGACTCGTGTCGAACCAAAAAATAAATAGACACACAAGATTGCCATAATTTCCAAAAATCAATAAATAATCAATGGAAAATACATTTTTCGTTGAATCTCAACGTCGCAAACTTCAGAATCATAAGGATTACATTTTTTTTTCGTCGTATTCGCAGAAAATGCGACAGAATTCTTAAAAAAAAACTGACAGCCCGGTGGCCGCATCGTAAAATAGTTTTAGCTTCACATTTTCCCTTTATTAAGGAGATCCCCTGCTCAGAAAACGTGAAAAGAACCAAAATGATATTTCAGCGAAGGGTCAACCGCGGAGGAGCAAGAGCCAGAGGAAGAAAATTCAGAGAGTGGACAAAACAACGGTAATGGCGAAGCTGGCGAGATGGACACAATGGATCACGCTCATAACGTCACAGGGACAACCTCGGCGCCGGAGAGCGGTGAAGTCGACGAGGAGAATCATGATCGTTCTCATCTTTATCGTCGCCATCGTCACAATCGCCAGGGAAGCACCGAGGACTCCGAAAATCTTGGGAACGATGAGAGCGAAGCTCTCGTCTCCGAGAGAGCAGCCTGCACTGGCTTTTCCAATGATAATCCTGGCCTCGCCAGCCCCAGAGTACAGTTTGAAAAGATTCGGGAAGAGGGCGACGCCGGCCCACCGGCCGAAGATCCGATGAGCGATGAGGAACGAAAGGCTCGACGACATCATCATAAACACGATCACAAGTAAGCTTTTTTCATCATTTTTCTCAACCCCTCCATTTGTTCCCATTTTCCGGACTCAATTCCATTTTCTCCTCGAACGAGTACGATACACGAAAAATAATAAAAATTCAAACGCTCCGGATATTTCGTGATTTTTATTTTTTTTAAATGAAAATAAATGTTTAAACAATTTTTTAAAAATATCGAATTTACTGGGAAGGCTAAACAAAAATTCTGTTTATTAAAAACTCAATTTGCCGTGAAAATAGACTTTTTTGGAAAAAAAATCCAATTTTTCTACATTTTTCCTATTTTTTTAAAACTTTTCATTATTTTTGCGAAATAAAAACGATATTTCAATAATTTCGGGAGATTTTATTGGATTTTCGTTCGAGCTCAATTGGCGGAAAAATTATACGTGGTTTGATTTAATTTTTTAGTTATTTTTGGAGTAAAAGTAAGACCAAGTGGTAACAGCCGGAGCGAAGTTGATGAGAATGGTGGAAAATTTGAATGTTTTAATAGCGGGAAAGTAAAATGTAAATTAGTCCGTCAGATGTTTTGTTCGTCTGGTCTTCTTAATTGCGAAATACCAGACGATTCTCTAGGGGTCGCTAAGCGGAGTAATAAATGATTGAGAATTTATGAAATTACTGTCAAAATGTTGTAGAATTATGAAGGAACGTGACTATAAACCGTTTTCCTTTGTACATTAATCTCGACGATGGCATGGAAAAGGAAATGAGACGTAAAGAGGTTAAGCACTTTCCTCAGCACACACGTATGTTTCGTAGCGATTGACAATTTCCAACATTGGTCGTAGGATCGTTACGTTTGAGTAAACGGTCTCTCGTGATTCTCGTCATTCTGTCTTTTTAAATAAAATGAAAAAGAGAGAGAATTTTGGTGGAAAGTTGGGAACAGACTGAAACGTTTTGCGCCAGAAAAAAAAATGAAGTTTGACTTGTCTCTGAAACGTGTGTCGTTTATTTTCGATGAGAACGTTCTCCCAGCTGAAAAGTTTTCAAAGGTACTACCTGGTGCCATGGCCCATCGCCAGAGCTTTAATTTCACTCAAAAGTATTTTTCCATCTCCGTCTCGCTCGCACTTTGTCTCTTCGTCTTTTCCTCCCTCTCTTTCGCTCTTTCTATGAGAGGCCATCTCTTAATATTTGTCCGGGACGATACGAGCTTCGGTTGTACGAAAATGCTACCCTCGTCGTAGTTGCCAGTCGCCCTGTCGACATATAGACATTTTACAAACGAGACTCGCATCTCTGCCCAGTATTGTTTAACATTTAATTGGGTCGATCGAGTCTCTCGAGAGAGAGTCGAGGAAGCGAAGCGGTGGGTTTACCAGCTGTACCCACTCCGCCATATATTTTCTTCATTTCAATTTTCTTCGTTTTTTATCTCCATTATTATTTAATTATTAGTTTCCTTTTTATTTTGTGGCTAAAATGCCCACCGACTATGATCGAGCTGTCGAACGAATCGGCAATATAAGACGGTATTCAAGACTTTATACCAATTTATTCATTCACCATTTCATTCAGCTTGTCGAGATTTTATTTTCGTCGTCTCTCTTCCACGTTCGTGTTTATTGGAATTTCCCTTTTTTTTCGTACTCATCGGTAATCCAGTGAATTCGTCATCGCTTCCTGGACCATGTGCCGCAATGGTTGAACGATTTTAAAGGAATAAAAAGTGCCACGGATATTCAGTGATCTGGAGAAAGTTTTGCCTCAGTTTTTCAACCGTATCTATCGACAAGAGTGGATTTTTTAGATGAAAAGTTTGAAAATTGGTGATTTTCAAACTTGATGATCTATTTATTTATTTATTTATTTATTTAAACACGAATGGTGATCGAATCATTGAATTTGTTTCAAATGATTGCAAATATTTTTGACTCGATTTTCATTTTCAAATTAGTAAAAACTCAAAACCTTTAGATTTACATCTTTTCCTTGTCGTTTCAAGCATTTTTTTCTCCTTCTGACCGAGTGACTCGTGATTTTATATTTTTTAACATGAAAATACATTTGAGGAAATAAATTGACGGCTCTTTGGTGTCTCGTATGAGTTTCGTAATGGTAAAAAGTAGGAATTTTTCTTTTGAAGTTGAGTCGCTGTATATGCTTTTTTTCGAGGTGAACATAAATTGTGATGCACGTCTCGAGGTATGTAGACTTCTCACACGCGATTCTCTGTCACTGCCAGGGTCGAAGTGTGACCGAAGCGGATTTGGCAACGGCAAGTCCGGGCATACCAGGCATGCGGAAACGTCGAGTTAAACAGTGCCATCACGAGGCGAAGCGTATGAGAATGAAGACGCGTTCGATTTTGTCAAAAAAAAATTTTTAAAATTAAAAAATTATTAAACAAAAAAATTCCATGGCGTTTATGGGGAAAAATAAATGCATTTCAGGTCGTAAAAAAATTAAATAAATCGTGAATGACCGTGATCTTTGAATTTCCAGGAGACACCATCACAAGTCGAGAAAATATTCTCTCCAGGAAGATCCACAATGGAGGAAGCGTTCGGGAGCTGGACTTCCGGATGTGACGAATCCCATGGGTCGAAGAGTGAGTGTGCAGCCGGAAGAGGCGAGTACGCTCCAGGAACTGGACATCGACGACCTGGAGTCGCACAGGAGCGACGATCCCCGTGGGATGAGAAGACACAAAGCAGGTCACTCGACAGTCCAGATCGGGAGAAGAAAGGAAGGAGGAATACCTCACGAGACCTTCAAGAAAATGTACGACCATTCGCCCCACGAGGTATTCGTCCAGTTGGACGAACTCCACGGGGTCGGCGAAGAACGCGAATGGCGGGAGACTGCGCGCTGGATAAAGTACGAGGAAGACGTCGAGGAGGGTGCTGACCGATGGGGAAGACCTCACGTGGCTTCCTTGAGTTTTCACTCGTTGCTCAACCTCCGACGATGTCTCGAGACCGGCGTCGTCCTCCTCGATCTTGAGGAACACGATGTCCCTGGCTTGGCTTATCGCGTCGTCGAACAAATGGTAGTCGAGGAGCTTATCCTTCCGGAAGATCGGACGGTCGTCATGAGAGCTTTGTTGCTGAGACATCGTCACGTCCACGAACACGACCGGGGCTTCCGGTTCGGGGGAAAACGGAATTACGCGAGTTACACGAGCCTGCAGGTGAATATCGGGCAATTTCTCACTTTCTGGAAAATTGATATTTAAAATTTAATCCAGCGTAGAGTCGTTCTGACCGAACCCCTTAAAAAAGTCCCTTAATTAGTCGACGTAGCATTTTTTTTTCGCCCAATTTTCTACTCTAGAAATTCTGACCCGGGTCTTAGGGAATAATTCTAATGAAAATGGACACTGTTCGTTACGTTTTCAATCGCTCGTTCGCCTCTGTCCTTCCTTGAGAATAAACCGCCATGGGAGTTGCCCCTTAAACACTACCGATCAAGTGCCAAACGAATGACTTAATGTGACGAATCGTGGCCAGCTTCGAATAAAACTTCTCTTTCGATTATTTATTGTGATAAAAACTTTTGAAACTGACAGGATCGTAATATTCTTTACCCCACAGTCGATCTGGCTGGAGGACGAAGATGCTGCGCGGGACGGCACTGAGAACCATGTAACCCAACATGTAAATCTCTTGCTATCTCTCGTACCCCCTGTCCCCGTTACGTACACCCTTCTCTCACAGATACGAGAAACAAAAATCAATAAGCCTATTTTTCTATCGTATTTTTCCTCAACTTAGAATCGCTAGTTTTTTTCACATCTTCATATCTTTCGACCCTTTTTTTCTATCGCCTTATTCTAGTCTTTATAGTTCTCAGATTACGCTTTTATTTATATGTCCATTGTGCATCGTTTTCTCTGTTTTTTCTGCCCATTTTCTCGACCGTCCATCGTGGAAAAATCTTTCATCAAATATAATGAAAGATTTTTCAAAAAAGGGCTCGGAATATATCCCGAGCCTAGTTTCTCGGTTTCGATACTTTGTCGAGTACCTTCGCATGGTTATGTGTGTATCGATCACTCATTTACACACACGAATACGTCCTGCAGCAAAAATTGTTTTCCTATGCAATTTAAAATCGTTTTTCAGTCACTCGACATTAAATTTTGGACTCACCTCATTTTTGTCACTTTATGTGTTCGTTCGATGAAACCGAGCTCAGTTTTTCTTTGATCTCAAGTCCCCGCAGAGTGTAGGAGTGATTTTCAGGAATTAGCTCCGTTTGGGAATTTTTTGAAAAATTCTAAATTCGTATTTTATCAAAAAAAGCAATTTTTTTTTTTTTTTACGAAAGTCTGTGCTCTCGTTTCTCGACCTTCTTTCTCTCTTTAATTCGATCAATGTGCAGTACACTTTTTTTCAATCAGTTCGATTTATTATTCGCAAAACATTTTTTTGACACGTGTTTTTTCTTTTTATTTTCGATTTTAACAGAACTTGAACGACACGAAACCGAAAATAGTTTCGTCGAACTTGGCTCTGGACAATAATCACACCGCTGTTGATATGAAGGAAGAAATGACGTACACGAGCAGCAACGAAGACCTTAAGAAAGTTCATAACGACCATATTTTGAAGAGAATTCCTGCAGGCGCCGAAGCGACTGTCGTACTCGTCGGCGCTGTTGACTTTTTGGATCAACCGACAATCGCTTTCGTTCGTCTTGCCGAAGGAGCTTTCATGCCTTCCATCACCGAAGTCACTATTCCAGTCAGATTCATGTTTACGCTTCTCGGCCCGAGAACCGCCGATCTCGACTACCACGAGATCGGCCGATCCATCTCTACTCTCATGTCAAACGCATCCTTCCACAAAGTCGCTTACAAAGCCACCGAAAGACGAGAATTACTCTCAGCCATCAATGAATTCTTGGACGACTCGATCGTCTTACCACCCGGTGATTGGGAGAGACAAGCTCTTCTACCTTTTGACGAATTGAAATCCAAGAGCGAGGCTATCAAAAGACGGAAAGCCAAAGCTCTCGCTGGGGCCACTAAGCCCATTCAGAGCGATGCTGCCGTCAAAAAAGGTAAAACCTTTGCCCTTTTTTTTAAAAATCATTCCCTTACTACGGGGCTTACCACTTTTTGGTTGGTTAAACAATTTTGCATTAAATTTTTCAGTTTTTATTTCAATTTGATTTTATTACTGAATGCGAAAAAACAATTTTCATGGGGAAAGAATAGCAAAGTCATGGTTTTCTGCATTCACATTAGGAATTCACGATTTTTCGAAGCGTTCACCCTTTTTCCATTAAACTTTGACGTTTATTTCGATTTATCTCGATTTTATTACGTTATTCAATGTAAAATCTCAATTTTCATGGGGAAAAATGACAAAGTGGTTTTTTTAAAAATTAACACTGAAGTGGACATCTGGTTAGGATAATACGAAGTTGAGATCGAAAGTATTAATGATGGGGTTTGGGAAAATGTTTGTTTCGGTAGCATTGATGGCAGGCGAGGATGGGAAGAAGCCACCGGGCAACGATCCATTGCGAAGAACGCGTCGTCCATTCGGTGGGTTGATAAACGACATAAAGCGGCGTTACCCTCACTATTTATCGGATTTTACGGACGGTTTATCGTCGTCGTGTATAGCAGCGGCGATATTCATGTATTTCGCAGCGCTGTGTGCAGCGATAACGTTCGGTGGTTTGCTGAGTGACAAAACTCACAATATAATCGGTATCTCCGAGACATTAGTCTCCTGTTGTTGGACAGGAGTGATAATGGCTCTTTTCGCTACGCAACCTCTCGTGATAATCGGTACGACAGGACCGTTGTTGCTTTTCGACGAGAGTCTTTATAACTTCTGTCTGGCAAACGGTTTGGAGTTTTTGACGATGAGAGTGTACGTGGGTGCTTGGATGGGAGTGATTGCTCTGACGATTGCCTGTGTCGAGGGATCCGTGCTGGTTCGTCTTTTCACGCGTTTCACCGAGGAAATCTTCACCGGACTCATTTCGTTGCTTTACATCGTCGAAACTTTTGTTAAACTCGTTAATTACTTCAAGAGGAATCCTCTTTTGCCGAACTACTGTTACGACGGGGGAAATGGCACGAGCATGGACAATGGCACGTACTTTGGAAACGATACCCAGATGGAGGAATACACGTATTTAAAAAACGAGACAGGCTTGTCGATAATGATGGAAACGACTTCTGTGCTCTTGCCAAATCGCGACAACGCTGGATTCATTAACCAGCCGAACACTGCGCTCATGTGCACTATTCTTTGCCTGGGAACTTTCCTGGGCGCTTATTATCTCCGGATATTTCGTAACAGCCATTATCTCGGACGCAGCGCCAGGAGAGCCTTCGGCGATTTTGGCGTTCCCATCAGCATCATCGTCTTCGTACTTATCGATTATCTCGCTGGCGTCGAGACAGAAAAACTACTGGTACCTGCCGGCCTCACACCCTCGGTCAGTGGCAGGAGCTGGTTCGTCTCTCCCGCTGGCACAGGAAAACCCATTCCTCTTTGGATGGCACTCGCCTGTGCTGTGCCTGCTCTGCTCGTCTACATCCTCGTCTTTATGGAAACTCAAATATCCGAGTGAGTACTCGATTATCCTTCGTTTCCTTCATTTTGCTTCCTCACAGAGGGAACTATGGTTCGGTAAAATTTTTCTTTTCCAGATTTCAATCTCAATGTGCTTTAAACGTCCCAAAACATCGAACAATCATATCTATAGGGCTCCTGCACAGATTTAAATCCATACAAGCTCTCCATTCTCTGATAATTTTGTTGGAATCGCTAGAAAAAATACGAATTTTACAGCATTTTGAAATTTTCAAAAAAAACGTGTCTGCGCTCTGAATTCCGCAATTTTTCAGATTTATTGCTATTTCTTTTTTCATAAATAGAGTACCACAATAGGAAGATTATTATTGAATTTAGGGAATATCAGTCGAAGGATTTAAACCTTAATGATCTTTCGAATTTTACGAGAATCTGAGATTTTTGAAAAATCGTCGAATTGCATTATAATTTCTGCAAATTGTGTAAAACATTGTGTACAAGTTCGTACTTCCTCTTTGCTGACTATAAAGGTTGTCAAAATAATATTGTCGTCATTGTCAAAATACAAAAGACGCTGCAAATTGAAATTTGCAAATTTTTTTATTCGACTTTCCAGACGCACGATGAATAAATGAAAAAATGAATCAAATTTTTCAAATTACAGATTAATTATCGACAAGAAGGAACGAAAACTTCGTAAGGGAAATGGATATCACATGGACATCGTGGTGGTTTGTCTAATGAACGTTGGCTGTGGATTGATGGGTGCTCCATGGTGTTGTGCAGCGTCGGTAAGATCGTTGACGCACGTGTCAGCAGTAACTATAATGTCACGAACGCATGCACCAGGTGACAAGCCACATATTGTTGAAGTGAAGGAGCAGCGAGTGAGTGCATTGCTGGTTGCGATATTGGTCGGTGTGAGTGTCCTTATGGCGCCGTTACTTCGTCGTGTACCAATGGCCGTATTGCTCGGGGTGTTTCTGTACATGGGAATATCCTCGACGAACGGTGTGCAATTATTTGATCGGGTTAAATTATTTTTCATGCCGGTGAAGCATCACGGCAGTGCCAATTACGTAAGGCGCGTGCAAACATACAAAATGCACATTTTCACGCTCGTACAAATATTGTGTCTGGCTACGTTGTGGATCGTGAAGAGCACGAGAGCTGCGCTCTCTTTACCTTTTTTCCTGATCCTTATGATACCGTTGAGAGCACAAATGACACGATTCTTTACAAACGCCGAATTAAGAGCTCTGGACAGTAAAGAATCCGAGCACGAAGCGGCTTGCGAGGACGAGCCCGATTTTTACGAGGAAGCGCCATTACCTGGTTAGACTGTGCCTTAACAAATGTCCCTGCCGTCAAAATTACTTTTATTTTTCCCACATTTACCTTGGGAAGCTCCTCGACGATTTCGTCTCTTAATAAACTCTCTCGAGAATCTTTTTGGTCCTTCTCCCACGATAACCCGTAGGTGGCTCAACGATATTAACTATTTTGACTAATTCAATGAACTCTCTACGAACTCCTTGAAGGAACCCACCAGGAAAAAATATATTTTCTATTTTTCTCCGGTATCCTTGACCCACGACGTTCAACGAGGGACAGGTCTCTCTCTAAAATGTGGAGAATTGTATTTTTAGACGGAAATAAGAGTAAAAAAATAATTATCATCGCTCTGGAGCGATTCTCGTGCGGCTATAAAGTTTAAAAACTATATATTTATCGACTCTTAGCTCTTTTAGTAACAATATGTATTATACGTTAACAAAACGATTCCTATTACATAGAGAAATTAACAACAACAAAGCGAAGATCAATAATCAACATGATCGATTTTTTTCTTTAATCGAGATGACACAGTAAATCCGATTCAATTTTAACTTCGATATCGTATTAATTCACATGTAAATATTTGCGTTATCCACGTATTCTCTTTATAAGTACCCAATTGTTAAATTCTCCCTGCTCCTCCCTCACCTCCAAGGGACTTGAACATTTTTATCTCAATATTCAAAAGTTCACGCTATCGATGAATCTCATGCGAACAATTAAACATGTCTCCTTCCTGTTTACTCTCAATAATCACGGTTCAGTATTTTTCCTGATTTTTATCGATAACGCGTGTTTATCATTATCATTAATTTTAATTATATTATTATAATTTTTTTTTCGTTTAGGTCATTCTGTCGAATCAGGGCTGCAGATCGAAAGTGGTTCAAATTTTTTTGTGACACTCTATGTGGTTAGCATATGATATCCCATGTGATATTATGGTGGCGAACACCATAAGACCCCATAATATGTCTAGAGAGGAACACTGTCGCCACCTCTTCCCAAAAAACTAATTGACGAAATATTCGATATGAACACATTTGTCATGATAAGAAAAAAAAATCTTATGGGGTTTCATTCATGGCGTCCCCCTCACCATAAAATCATGTGGACTTTTTTTTCTTGCGAAATTTCCGCAGTTACAATCGATGGAAACAAAATTTTAAGGATTCGGTCGTATTTTTTCATAAATTTTTAAAATCGCGTTTAATTTTCGACTTTTTAACATTTTCGATAATCGGTTTTTTAAATGAGGGCCAAAATTGTTGGAATAATCGAGAAATTCTGAATTTTATGCTCGTACGTATTTGGCCCTTCGGTATTTCACAATTAATGGGACGATTAATTATTCGCTCTCTCGAATAATCTGGTTCAAGATTTTACGAAGATACACCGAGTCCACTTTTGGTCGCAATCGACGCGTCAACCATCTGTAGATTTGCACGAAAATATAATTACTAAAGAGATTGTACAAGATTGCGAGATGGACATGAGAAGAAAAAACGATCGAGACGAGACACTGTTACGGCTGAATAGTTTTTGCATGTTTGACTAAATGCATCGTTATCAATTTTACGTAATTGAAAAATGAAAATCGAATTTTAAATGAAATATGTATTTTTGAGACTCGGGGAACTGACTCGATGATGTCATTGGAGTTCTGCACACGTTCCAATACTGCAGGTTTGGCTAATCTTCACGTCTCTCTACGATCCACGACTTTTCGATCTTCACAAATATCTGAACCTTTAAAACAATCCTTCGGAAATACAAACACACGGAGGCATAAAAATCGACCAGATTTTTTTCTGTCAATTCAGTTTTATAGAAAAATGAGCAGGCTTGAAAAAAAGGATAAAAAACACGATAACGCTCCATTTTTTTCGACACCAATCACGTCAAGAATTGGCAACGACAATTCGCGACAAAAAAATTCCCATAAAATTCTGATTGTTGTAAAAAATGAGAATTGTCGATTGTAGAGATGCATGAAGAAAATAATAAATAGAGATCGGCGCCAAGATGGTATACGAATTGGACAATAAAGTGGCAGTGAGAATCAATGTATCAAAAAATAAAAACGTACCTGATCACTGGCTGGGGGTAAAGTAACGCAAAGAGCCAAGGACGTTGCAACCAAAAATTATTAAATTAAATTAAATTTATTAAAAAATTATTTTCACATGAGAAAAATGCTAAACTTGTGTTGACTGCACTTTCAGGAACGAAATGATTTACTAATGACCGCTAATGTAATGGAAGATTGGACGAGCAATTGAAATATTTTATATAAAACATACAACAACAAAAATAACTGTAAATACTATTTTCGTATGTCGCGAGAAATAAATATTTTTTAACAGGCACTTGCAACGTTCTTGGCGAATTTTTACTTGGCGTTAATCAACGATGCAGTCATTAGTGTGTCGATGATTAAAAGAATGTCGATGGTCCGATTATTTTTCTAACCAAAAGCGACACAAAGGTACGAAACGAAACGTATTGAATTGTGAGACCAAGTTGACAATGAAACGAAACAAATGCCGGATTAAGATAAAGCGGGGTAAACATATGCACACACAAAAACACATATGTATAAACAATGTATGTGTGAGATTAAAAATGAGCATGAAAAAAAGCGATAAAAATTCTACATCGTGTTTTAGAAACAGAACAAATTGGAGTCTCGTTTTCTCTTACAATTATCAAATTATTCCGAGCATAAAATCGTCCAGACGTGAGTTTGGACGATTTGAAGGTCGTGCAAGGTCGAAAAACATTTTTCTAACCTTCGCCATGGATTTTCGATACGTTCTGAACGTGAGCGTACGAACTATATTTTCGCAGAGACACACAGAGGCCCGGAAATTGAGAGAGAGAGGTTAATGGAGGTAATTGCTCTTTGTTAAATGTGATAGAGAAATCGCAGTTGCTCGAAACTCGACGGTACTTAGAAAATGTTAACTGTTATTCGAATGTTTATGACATGGATAGAATTTTAAATTACACACATATGTACACACCGACATTAATGTGTAAATATTCTTGGACGTATTTGAAAATGACATCGAGCCTGTCAGTGAGAATGGTGGGACTTGTTTATCGATAAATTAGAATGATCGCTCGATTGCATCGATTTATGGGATTCTCATGATGGAAATTGAGGAAAGAGAGGGAGTTTTAAATCTATTGTAAATAATTGAGTTAACGATTACAGTATTAAAAGTAATGACTAGTGCATAGGCTCCAAGTAGCTGATTCTCATGCCTTAAGTTAAAATCGCAAAATAAATATTTTAATTTTCTCTCTAAAACGTTTTTGGGCAGGAATTTTCGTCCGTATTTTATTTCTCCTGTTTTTCTACTAGTTACTCCTGAACCGCTCCCTTTTACCGAGAATCCCGAGCGCTGCTCGATTCCTCGAAGCCACGTGTCGCGCCGCGAATGATCGTCACGACGTAAACATCGATGCGAACAACAGTTCGACGGCAAACTTTGCACATCATGAAGTGTAAAACGCGGATCGAGACATTTTGACGTTTAGAATTTTTCGATGGAATTAAATTTGTTTTATTTTTCGTGTCGATCGAGTGTTTTGAAGTAAAAATGGCGTCACCGCGACTCACGGTTAAGACGATCAAGTCCCTGTCACCACGACCCGTTGAAAAATTCTTAAACGTCCGGTAAGTTTCGTAAAAATCATAAAATTCCCAAGGACGAGGTTAATTTCGCGATTTTCTTTTTGAGCAGCGGCTTGTCTAGCCCACGAACACCCGAACAGTATTCCACTGATAAATTGAAAATCGAGCATCCCAAAATCAACGCGAGACACAGATTCTCACCTTTCAAGGTCGATACTCCAAACAGAGCTAAAATTTTGAACGATGGCTTACCCCACAAAGAACATTCGGTGCTGGGCAGTGGATATTTCGGAACTGTTTACAAAGCTTCGTACAGAGGTATGGCATTTCTTTACTGTGTTGAAGTTTGTATCGTTCGAATGCAACGAAATTCCGTTTTTTCTTGAGTAGATCTCGAGATTTTTAATCAATATTTGTGCAGAACAATAAAACGAAATTTTTAAAGGATCCAAACCAAAAATCGTGATGAAAATTATATGCTTAATTTCTTGAAGACTCAAAATTAATGATTCTCGTTGCATTTTAACGATGCAAACTTCAACGTCATCCTTTCTTTATGGTTGAATATTTTTTCCACCTCCCTCTACGCCTCATTGCGAGGGGAGACTTTTCGGAGTGTGTTGGCCAAGAAAATCAACGACATTTTTTGATTCTCGACGAACAGGTGATCAAGTGGCAGCAAAAATCGTAAGACGAAGAGAATGCAACGACGTGGCAGTGAATGCAGAAAAGCACGCAGCGTTTCTTCGTCATTCGAACATCGTTAAAGTCCTAGCAATAGAGCAGGGCGCAGTGTGGTCGTTGATAACAATGGAACTGTGTGGCACGTCCTTGCAAGATCGTTTGGATGAGACAGAATTGCCACGAGAAGAAAGACTCTCAACGTGCAAAGCAATCTCATGCGCTCTCGAATTCTGCCACAAAGCTGGCATCGTTCACGCAGATGTCAAACCGAAAAATATTCTCATTGGAAAAAACGGTCAACCAAAAGTTTCGGATTTTGGCAGTTCGGTTATTATCGGGGAACCGAGAATTTCGACCGGCTTACACGCAAGTTTTATACTCTTCTCTTCAAAAAATACGCTATTGAAGTTTTGGATCGAAGTTTGGAGCGTTGGAATGCAACGAAATTCTGTTTTTTCTTGGGCAGAGCTGGTCATTATTTTGCAATATTTGGTCTGGACACTAAAACGATCAGACCATGCAACCCAAAAACTAAATCGACACGAAAAATTACCATAATTTCCAAAATTCAATAAATAATAAATGGAAAAAGTATTTTTCGTTCAATCTCAACGTTGCAAACATCAGAATCATAGTTTTGTAGAATTTTACTTCTCAAATTTCCCGGTCTTTCGATTTTTTTAAAAACCCAAATTTTCCTGATAAATTTCAATATCGAAATTGCCGAAAAAACTCTGATGTAATGTTCAATTTTGCTGGAATATGGGAAAGTACCTTTATCACTAGATTTCCACTTTTTATTCGAGAATTTGCTCTCATAAGGGAATTGCCAATGTTTCTACAGGGAACTCCAGGCTATGTAGCTCCCGAAGTGATTCGTGGGCGATCCCCGAGCCAGGCGTCGGATGTATATTCCCTGGGCATTCTAGCTTGGCAGTTACTCTACCGGGAAGTGCCGTTCTGCGGTCTGCACGCTCACACGATGCTGTACTTGACGGGGAAAGGAGCGAGGCCTTTGGAAGGTAACCGGGATGACGGCTTTCGCGGGAAGTACAAGAATTTGTACAGAAAGCTTTGGAGCGAAAAGACGGAGGACAGACCTTCGTTAAACACAATTCTCAAGAAATTGGAAGAGCTGGAGGGTTTTACTTGAAAATTATTATTTTTTTGAGCATTTTGTGTGTTTTTCATTTATAAGAATTGATTTATTAGCATCGTTACATGGTAATTCATTAATTAAGAGAGACAAGTACGTTACGGAATAAACGAGGCCTCACGTCTCGGGCATTTCTCCTCCAGGAACAAGCTGCAGGCAAAGAAAAATCATTATTCTTGGATCTTACGTTATGTTTTGTCGTGCCAAAGAATAAAAATCTCCTTGTTCACTAACCATCGTTATGTTGTTGCCGTTCAAAAGGATCATGTCGAGTTTCGTTACTCGTCGGCCCTCCGGAGTCGCTTCACTCTCCGTGACGTCGTCCAGCAACATGTTGACGAAATCATCGAAACCCAATAGCGTTCCAACTATTTCTTTGTCGTTTTTCATTATTATGTGTATCCTCGAGCCGATACATTTGTCGACTAATTCTGTAATGCAATTTTCAGAAAAAAAGTTGAAGGAAGGTCGCCAAGAAGTGGAGAGAATTTATTCCCCATAAATGACTCATGAAGGTGAAGTTTGCAATGTTGGAATGCAACGAAAAATTTTGACTTCTATTGATGATTCGTTTTATTTTTCAAGTGATCCAAATTTTCCGAGCCGAAATATTTTTCTGAAGCAAAAATCGATCGTTTTATAATTGTAATTCCATTCTAAATATAAATAATGGGCTTTCGCAAATACAAAAATGAGTTTCGTTGCATTCAAACGATGCAAACTTCAACATCATCCCTGTATTGCGTTCGAAAGCTTCGTAGAAATCGTGACTCGAGGATTTCATTAATTTATACGCAGTATGCGATCAACAACAACGATAAACTACGATCGCGGCGAAAGTAGGGTTAGGAACAAGGTTCTTTGAATTAGTTTGAATTAATTCTCACCCAGAGGCAGAAGCGTGGATGGATTTGTTGTCACGGAACTTGTCATGATGAATTCCTTCGCGAGCAACCGAACTTGTTATTGTAAGGAATGGATCTCGAAATCCTTGAAGAACAAAGTGTTTTGTTATAAATAAGAACGTGCGACGAACGTTGTTTTTCTAAACGTTCTAAACACTGTCACCGCGCCATCTTTGCCGGCGTCGAACTGCGCGCGCATATCTATCAGTATCGAAAAAGCTCGATTCGATACATCGGAATTTCCAAGAATCGATTGTTGTTTCAGATCGACAATCGATTGTTTTGTCCGTGAGGAAAGTACCGCGCAAAAAAAAGTCCTGTTTTGACAGAATTTGGCAAAATTCATAAATAATTTTTGGCAACGAATTTTTGTTGCATCTTAGGCGGAAAATCGTTTTTGGATTCACGCGGTTTATTCGGGCTGTTAACGTCAGTGATTACTCGTGTGCATCACAGCAGTCAGCAGCAGCATGCAGTCCTTCTGATTGATCTGCTTACGTCAAAGTCCACGCGGTAAATGCATAACATTGATTTGCGTGGGTGTCTCTTACAGCATTGCACGTATATATACTTCGAGGACTGTAACTGAATCTATAGCTGTGTAATAAAAAGATAAAATCGATTATTCAGCTACTCGGAAAGAAATTAAAGAAGAAAAAATTGACAGATTCGTTTATTAGAAAAAAACTACAATTTAATATTAAATGATTCATTATTTTAATATTATGCGTGATAATAATTGAGTCTATTGATGATGTTCCTTTATTTATTGACCAACTGACATGTAGCTCGGGAGAAAAATACGATACAGGAAATACTTAACTACTAGTTCGAAACATTCTGAGAAAAACATGGGCCTATCGAGGGGTGAAATTATTGATCAAAACAAACAACTGGCGCTCATTATCCGCCATTTTTTTTGTCATGCCGATGGTATTTTTTTCACGGGCGGCGATACGAACTGTAAAGGTAAACAATAATCGAGGGAATATAGAAAAAGTGTAAAATATTGGTCGTGAAAGAAAATCGTAAAACTAGCGGGTCCAGGTCTTGCGCACGAGAGATTATAAGAAAGGGAGGAGGAAGATACGAAAGAGGATAGTTGTAGCGTCTCGCATAATTCGTCGATAGGTGCTGCCCTCAAGCGAGTGGAAGTAGCTACGAGTGAAAATGTGCTAGTAGCAGGGAAGAGGGAGCGAGAGAGAGAAAGAGGAGGAAAAGAGTGCGAGAATAAAATCCGTATAGTTTTCTCTAACATGGCAGGAGAGAATATTCTTCTGGCATTATTCGCATGACTTTGCGTCACCAATGTGGCCGGCAATATGAGCCGTGACGGTGTTTTTTCGTGTTTCTCGAGTGCATCGAATCGACGCAACGCGAAACAACTTTATTTTCATAGAACGGAATACGAGGTCGATCAGGTAAAATAATAAACGATCGGACAAGTCGTCCGCAATCAAAACTTTTCGCATCGATGTTTCTCGCTTTTAACGTCCTCACACTTACACAAACGTGCCTAACACACATGAACACATAGAAAACGGTTTTTTGTTGTAATTGTTCGATACGTGAATGAGATTTTTTTAGTAAAACATTCGATTTTTCATCCTTTTTTGTATTTTCCAAAAACATGTCGTATCGGTGTTGAAAATTTGTCATACTGAACAAAAAAATATTGAAATTATTGGTTTTTTGACAGTATTCCACGGTCGCCGATGCCCAGCTCGTTCTATTGATAATTAGGGTGGCTCTTTTTGACTCAGCGAATGCTAAGAGTGCTTGCACGCGATTATTCCTTTTTTTTCTTGTCTGACGTCTCGTCGCACCGATTGATTCCTACAACGTCTCGTGTAATTTCGTGTTTTTCATTTTCGCTGTAATTTTCGACTGTGCTACTACTGTATATATATCTATGTTTTTCTCACCGATATATGTCTATATATTCGCCGAGGACCCCGCGTTACAGCTCGATTATTCTCTTGCCTTTAGGGCATTCGGCTTTTCGTCTCTTTATTACACTCTCATTGCAGATTTTAATCTTCTGTTTATTGCGGTTTCGTGTTACATCATCAGTCTACTGACATTTACGCTTGTTTATTCTATACTTTTTCCCGCTTTTCTCCTCTCTCCAAATATTACTTTCGAGTTTAATGAAAAAGCCTTTATTCCTCGTGAAATATTCGTTTTTCGAAAACAGTTAATCTTCCATGTGCCTGGGGAAATTCTCATATCTAATATTTCGATAAATTTCCTACAAATTCGTCCGGACATTGAAACTTCCATCGGAACTGCATAAGTCTCCTTTCTCTCTGTACAAAAATGAAAAAAATAATTATCATTGAAATGAAAAGTTATAAAATCATTCCCCTGCCATTTTGTTGTTGGATTCCGTAATCCTGATCCAACGAATGCAACAAAATTCTTTTTTTTACTCTCCTGCGATCCATAAACTGAATCGATCCAAAAAATTCCTATTATTTACAAAATTCAATAAACAATAAATGGGAAAAACATTTTTTGTTGAATCTCAATGTTGCAAACTCCAGAACCATCGATCCACGAGAGGTCGACGACAATGAAAAAACATTTTGTGCATTGTATCATCCCCTGGTGGTTCCTTGTACGCGTCTTATAAACGTTCGATACTTTGCTTAGGGAGCTTATCGTTCAAAAAAATCCATGGCTATAGCGACAATTGCGTAATGAAGCATTAGAAAAGACGCGAGCCACCAAGATCTTGTAGATTGTCAAGAATCTACGTGTATAGACGAGCAAAACAATTTGCACAATTGTGTGTGCCAGTAAGAGTTTTGCAATGGCGACAAGCAATTACATTTTCAAGGTCGTTACAATCTTTCAAGCTTTAAAGCCTTCCAGCAAAAATCCACAGCTGCTCCGGCTCCATAGATTCAATCATAATTCTAATTAATCTCTATGACCTAGGCCATCAGCTTTATACGTTTCTATCTTGTCCCACTGAGCATACTGAGCCACACTGTTTCAAGAGAGCTCAAGGACCTTGTGCTTTTACTGCATTATGCATATACTTTTTTATATATAACAACTAAATATCAATACTCGGGATCCGACAGCGTCAATTCGACAAATTCCTAAGGACGTGAAGTTTGCATCGTTGAATGCAATGAAAACCAAACATTTTTCATGGCAAAGCGATAATTTTTTAAACAGTATTTGTCAACTATAGTAATGATTCTGAAGGTTCGCAACATTGAGATTCAACGATAAACGTTTTTTCCAATAATTATTCATTGATTTTTAGAAATTGGGGCAATTTTTGTGTCCATTTCATTTTTGGACCACAAGAGAGGATCGTTTCATAGTCCAGATCAAATAATAGAAAATAATTTCAAGCTCTGATCAAGAAACAACAAAATTTCGTTACATTCAATAAAATATTTTTTTGAGAGAAGAATACGAAACTTGCGTATAAAATATCAAGGATTGGATTATTCATCGAAATTATTGATGAAAATATATTGTTTGCTTTTTTCCAAAAATAGCGATTCCAGCATCACCAAATTCCTTGAGCTTTGTACAAATCCTCGAATTTTACGATCAGAAATTCATTCATTGACGAAGCTCAGACGAAAAAGTTCTTGAAAATTTGGAAATTTTGTCCGGAGCCTGGAAATTTGTGGAAATTCATTGAGTAATTAGAAAAATTCGGAATTAGGAAAAAATGCATTGTTCCCCTAGCCGTTTGATATTTTAGAGAAAAGAGAATTTCATCTTGTGCGAAAAAGAATAGCGTTGAACGGTTGGCATGATTTTTCTTGCAGGCTTGAAATTTGCTGCTTGAGCTACACGAACAATAATAAAAATGGATGGAACAAGAGCGGCGGAGGTTTTACCTCTGCTTCAAGAGCGCTTGGCGATACTGCCAGGGGGAAGGGATCGCAGAGGCGGTCCGGTGCTTGTTTTCCCTACGACATCGAGGAGAGAGCGAGCCAAGCCGGAAGACTATCGTCGGCTGTTGCAATACCTTCTAGCCATTCCAAATGACGAAGTGCGAGGCTTACGATTCACCGTAATCATTGACATGAGAGGAGCGACTTGGGATTCCGTTAAGCCCATCCTGAAGGTTTGATTTTTTGTTAAACAACCTGTGGGCCTCTTATTCGTTCTCCCTGGACTTCAAAAAATATTGATTTTCAAGTAGCCAGTACATGAAAAAGAATTCGAGAAAATAATCGGCCCCTAAGTGTCAGAATAAAGTGCCAATAATTTTTGTGGTTCTCCGTGATCGTGTGCATCGATTTTTAACGAACTTTTTCTCCCATTATCAAAAGGTGTTGCACGAGCATTTCCATCGATCGGTGCACGTCGCGTTTATCATAAAGCCGGACAACTTTTGGCAGAAACAAAGAACGTCGTTGGCGAAACAGAAGAAATACAACTTTGAGGTAAAATGGAGCAATCAATAGGGGAGAGCGAGTGCGGTTGCATACATGGATATGATGTTACACTGATATAAGGGATGATATGGTCGTGAGGGGAAGACTTCTGGCCTACTTTGGCACGAATTCAGTATCTCCCATCTCTCTCTGACTCTTTCAAACTCTATACATCTTTCCATACGTTTATTGAATGCACCGAAGCAGCGAAATTCTAGTCTGACGCTCATTGTGTGTTGCGGCTCATGCCAAGAGTAAATATCCGACGATGCAACGGGGCGTTGCAAACGACGCTTTATAACGGACGCGACGAAAAAAAAGGGGAAAAAAAATTGAGGAAAAAGCCCAGCAGATTAAACCCGACAAAAGCTGACCTTTCGAGAAAAACCGATATTTCCTTTGTGTGACCTCAATTTTTTAACGTTTTTCTAATACTTCACATCCTCCGATATTTCTCCGCAAAAACTCGGTTTTAGAGGTTGACAATTTTTCGTTAATATAGTGAACGTGGACAGGGAGGTCCTCAGGGAAAAAGAAAATCCGTTATGAATATTTGTCGATCAAAACAAAATCACGTTACACTTTTCCTTTCCGGGCAAATTTATCATGTTGAAGTTTGCATCGTTGAAAAACAACGAAATTCTGTTTCTTATTGAGCAGAGCTCGTTATTATTTTTGAATATTTAGTCTGGACAATAAATCGATCCTCTTTTGCGATCCAAAAACTAAACAGACCTGCAAAATTATCATAATTTCCAAATTCAATAAATAATTAATGGAAAAACATTTTTCGTTAAATCTCGACGTTGAAAACTTCAGAATCACGCTAATTCTTGAATTTTTACAATTTTTTTAATTTCCCGAGACGAGAGGAAAAATCTCGTCAACATTCGTTAATGTCGTGAAGCGAAAAATTGGTTAATTTTTCTCGATGTCCCGATATTATGGTCAAGCTCCGATCAAGATAATGAATAAATATCCCTTCCCTTGTGCAGATCAACACAATAAGTCTGGAAGCTCTGGCAAAGGTCATCGAACCGTCTCAATTGACCGCCGATCTCGACGGCTCGTTGCAATACGATCATGCACAATGGATCGAGACCAGACTCGCCGTCGAAGATTTCACATGGCAAGCAGCTGATTTACTCGACAGACTCGACGATCTTCAGGAAGATCTTAGCCGCAACGACTTTGCCGACGACGTAGGCGGAGCCAAACACGGTATCGATCTTCACAACGAGATGAAGAAAAAGATAATGAAAGTACCGGTCGAGGAGGTTGAGGTCGTCGGTCAACGATTACTCCAACGATTTAATAACGGTGAATTTTATTTACACATACATTTTCCAAATCTAGTGCTCAAACAATTTGCCTGCAAAAATGAAAAAAAATCAAGTTTATTTTTCGTAAATTAAAATCACACAATTTTGACGTCAAATTCTGCAAATTCCGACCATCGAATTCTCAATTTTCAAAACTCGTCGAAACGTCGAAATGACGAGGTCGTCGATCGATAATTTAATAACGGTGAATTTTATTCACACATACAATTCGAAATCGAATAATTTAAACGCAAAAATGAGAGAAATCGATGATTCTGAAATTAGCAACGTTGAGGTTTAACAAGAAATCCTTTTTTTCATTAATTATTTATTCAATTTTTGAAATTATCGCCATTTTTCGTGTCGATTTAGTTTTTGGCTTGCAAGAGATTGTCGTTTTATCGTCCAGATCAAATATTGGGGAATAATAATGAGCTCTGCTCGAGAAAAAAACAGATTTTCGTTGCATTTCAACGATGCAACGTTCAACATCATAAAAATCGACTTTATTTATTGAAAATTAAAATGAGACAATTTTGAATTTTCGAAACGTCGAAATAAACAAATTCTCTTGCATTTTGGAGAAATTGCGAGCAGGGTTATCGCTGGTATTTGGTTACGGAATAAAGCGAGGGTCCTCGGGACTCGGAGTACGATGGGAAAAGCACGAAATAGTTGACTAACCGCCGTGCACTTGTCTTGAGGCGGAGAATTTCATATAGAAATTGTTTTGATTGAAATAACGTCGTAAATTAATTACAGGAATGTCAGGTACGGGGGGTGGGGAAGGAGGAAGCATAGAGAGTGGAGCATCGGGTGGAGTGGATTCGGACGGTCGAGCGTTGGCTGCGTTGGTGATCCAGCATTTGGATTCGGTGCATGCGGCGCAGCAGCATCTTTTGCAATTGTGGCACATAAAAAAGATAAAACTAGATCAATGTTTCCAGTTGAGACTGTTCGAGCAAGATTGCGAGAAAATGTTCGACTGGATTTGCCACAACAGAGAAGTTTTCCTCGCGAATTACGTCGAGATCGGGCGTTCGTATCAATTGGCGAAAAATCTGCAAGAAGAACACAAACATTTTACAATGAGCTCGATGAACGTCTACGTCAACATAAATAAAATTCTAACAATGGCTGGCAGACTGCTCGAGACTCAACACTACGCGGCTGGCCACGTGAGAGCCGTCGCTGGACGGCTGGATCGTGCCTGGAAAGAATTTGCTGCTGGCCTCGATGAACGCACCGCTGTTCTTGGGCTCAGCGTCGTTTTTCATCACAAAGCCGAACAATACGTCGACAGTGTTTCCGGCTGGAGTCAAGCCTGCGAATCCGCTAATTTACCCAACGAAATTCCTGTTCTCGAAGCTCACATTCGGCAGCATCAAACTCTGTACGAAGCAATGTGCCAAGCCTACACCGAGGTAAGACCATTTTATGATTCTTAAGTTCGCAATTTTCAGATTCAATGAGATATGTTTTTTCCATTATTTATTATTATTATTATTATTATCATTTATTATTAATTATTAATTATATTATATTATACATTATACATATAATATATAATATATATGATATATAAAATATATCATATTATATTAATTATTTTAATGATTAATTATTATTTTGATTATTAATGATTTATTGGTTTTTGAAAATTATGGCAGTTTTTCGGGTCTAATGAGTTTTTCGGTCGCAAAAGTCGAATGTTTAATTGTTTAGACCAAATATTAGAAAATAATTACGAGCTTCGCTCAAGAAAAAAGAGAATTTCGTTGCATTCGGACGATGCAAACTCCAATATGATCCATTTTTCTCAATTATTTATAACTGACCAGCATCACAAACGTCATTTATATTCTCGTTACAAACTTTATTATCGACCTCCACTCAGCAATTCCTTCCAAACGGCTTTTACACTCTCTATTATTTTCCTTCGCGCTTTTGCGTCTTCGTTATAATTATAGAATATCGAAGCACTTTGCCTGACGTGATTAAAATTACTTCACGCTTTCACGGCGTTATTTCCATACTTGAGAAAAATGTTTTCTATAGCGAGAATTACGCACTTTTTCAATCGGCAACTAAAGATTCTAGTCAAACCTCAAAATCCTTATCTCAGATACGCGGAAGTATCCGAAAAATTTATTGAAAATTTCCAAAATTTTCACAAACATTGAAAGACCAGGAATTTTCTATGCATTTTTTTATTTTTTATTTTTCATGCGAACGATTTTGCTCCCGACGTTATGAAACTTCTATAATTATAACGATGAAGCGATTAATTTGATTTGGTAAAAACCTGAGCCGGACCGATAGAAAAATGTCATTCTCTCGATTTTTTTTCTTTGTTTCAAAAATCCAGAGTTTTGTGGACATTTTACCAGCGTTGCGGTTCGAATTTTGAAAATCGAACAAATTTTCTTGATAAATCTTGAGGTGGCCGCGGAGGCAAGTAAAAAATAAAGTTTGGACGTTTTTTTTCTTAGACGTTCGGTTTTTGGGTTTTTTTTTTTTTGACTTTTTTCATTTTATTGGTGGATTTTACGAATTTTGGGATAATCTGAACAACGAATTTGCAGTGTCATCGGAGGATCATTGTTCGTTCAATTAACGTAACTCATTTTTGTAAAGCTAGTGGATATTCGACAGGTTTACAACGCGTACCAAGCACTATTGAGCGGTCTTGGTTCAATGCTCCAAGTTTGCCATAGCACGAGCACCAGCCCGAGTGCCGAACCGTTTCACACCGATTATGTACGACAATTATTATTTTTTTTGCCATTTCGTCTTGAGGGATTTTCTCAGTATGAGGAGCATGGAAAAACTGCCAATTTAAATTTCCCACTCATGATTTTTTTTTGCTATAAGATTTCGAGCCAATTGGAACGAAAATTTCTGCCACAAAAATAAATTCACGAGGATTATAGAGGGTAGCTACGTACAACAATGTTGCCACGTCAAAAGCAAAGGAAAAATTGAAATTATTAGAATTTTATGAAATTTGGTGAACACACTCCTCAGTATTAAATATTAATACACAAATTTTTAAAGATTTTCCTTCTACATAGTTTTCGAGTTATTGAATACCAGAGTTTACATGCATAAGCATAGGATTCAGACATATATATATATTTTTTGCATAATGTAAACTTAAATTATTTGACAACCATGTAGAGGAAAAATAGAAAAAAAATTAGTGTCATCGCATTTGATGCCAAAGAATATTAACTCTAAATTTTATTGAATTCTTATCATATTGTCGT
This sequence comes from Campopleginae sp. 14b, assembly GCA_030522525.1. NCBI lineage: Eukaryota > Metazoa > Arthropoda > Insecta > Hymenoptera > Ichneumonidae > Campopleginae sp. 14b. Next base: position 40,907 of record JAPYYS010000969.1, read on the forward strand.
AAGTAGCGAACCCTCCTCGAATGAATTCAAGAAGTTTTCGAAAGTGAATTGAATGTAATTTTTAGTTTGAGAAGATCTCTCGATTCTGTCACTCTTTCATTGTTCATAGCTGATGGATCATTCTGAAATGCTAGCTTGGTGAATGTTGGGGTTACTTTGGAAAACAAATGACGATATACCAATGGTGTATTTACGAATATGAGCATAACACTCGTCAGCGTATTTTACTAAATAATACTCGTTTCAGGGAGCGAAACGTTATGTTCTCAGAGTAGTGGTGCTCCTGTCTTATTATACGATAAACAAAACTGTCTCCGTTCTAGATTTTTCCACGTTTGTATACATCGCATTTATCTGGTTTAACTGTACCGCCATTTTTTTCGTCTCGTTCGCTCCTCCTTCATTCCTTTGCTTCAGGAAATTTCTTTCGATCAAATAAATCGATTTTTTTTTGCTCCAAAAATCGTAAGTTTCAATAATTGCTTATTCATTTCGTCGATTCTCGTTTTTTTCTCAGCAAATTTTGTGTTCAATCAATTTTAATTAGAAATTGACGTTTCGACCAATTTTTGAATCGATTTCGATCATTTTTTTTCCCTCAAAATCGATTTATCGTCTTTGAACTATTTTTCGTGCAATAATCAGCAATCGTTTTTCTAAGGTTTTAATCTTTTGTATCCTTCACGTCGATTCGTATACTTGGAACTCTGACGAACGTAAATTTCTTGAAGAAAATAGCGAGTGGGACGAACGAGGGTTGCTCGATGTATCATAGTAAAATAAACTCTCACATGGGTCGTTGGGTTATAACGATGTTTAGGTACACAGTACCAGTAAGAAACTTCTCTACCAGCTGGATCATCTCGTGCAAGTCTGTAATCAACCCCAAGGAATTGACCACGCCACCAGAAAACATGTATGTCCGTCCATGTGTGCTTGTAACTATGTTTACTCGTGTGTGTTTGTGTCATTCATTTTCTTCGTTATTTTTTTTTCTCCGATTTGTTTATCACTGTTTGCGTGAACTGTCAGTAGAGCCCCGTTTGCAATTGCACAGACTTTACGAGAACAAATAAAATTGCACGCTGTCTCAATCCCAAATCGTTGGAAAATAAAACATTATTTTTTGGCTCAGATTCAAAGTTTGGGGTTGAAAAAAAATTGGAAATCGTTTTCTGTTTCGTTTTTTTGGACATTTTTGAGAATTTTTATTATAAATTGTGTTTTTCTTTCTGGTTGATAAATAATCTCTCGATGGATGACGATAGAATTCGTGATTTCTGGTCGTAACGCTTTGTTTCCCTTTTTTCTGCATAATAACTGCACGTCCTTGCGTAGATCTGAAAATTGCAATTTTACTGTTCGGTGATTACTTTGGATATGAAAAAATTGTTAAGTGGGATTAAAGTTTGATTTTTTTTTGGTAGAAATGAGCTCGATCCTAATTTCTTTGCGTTACTAACTCTGCACATCATTTTCTAGGCTGCTTGCGAAAAAGCACAGACTTTGGTTTCACTTTTGAATTATTTGTTAAATGTAACGATGTGTGATGAAAAAATTGATACAAATTGTATATAAAATAGAGTCAGGACGGGCACGGGATGGACAATCGGGGCGGTATGAGCGGTAATCCAGCCGCTGATTACAGCGAGGGCGCGTCACACGTGCTTGCTGTTATCCATCAAATTTTAGGCCATCACAGAGCATTGGAGGCTCGGTGGCATGCTCGTAAAGTCAAGTTGCATCAGCGACTCGCTTTAAGGTACAGGTTTCTTGTTGTCCTTGTTCATTATTCGCATTTTTTTGGAGGACGATCATTTTTCAAGATAAAAACGACTTTGTGACTCAGAAAACGATTTTGAAGTTCGCAACGTTGGGCTTCAGCGAAGAATACTTTTGTCTATTCATTTTTTGTTCAATTTGCAAAATCGTGACAATATTCGGATTGATTGCGTCTTTGGATTAAAAAAAAAATTGTTTCATTGTCTTGATTAAATATTTAATAATAATCGTCAGATCTGGTAAAGATAAATCAGAATTTCGTTGCATTCCAACGATACAAACTTTAGCATCGTGTTTTTTCTTGACCAGATCTCAAGATTTTTATTCAATATTTGGTCAGGACGATAAAACCATTTTTTTTTACGATCCAAAGACAAAATCGGTATGGAAATTGTCATGATTTTTTCAAATTGAACGAATGATTAATAAACAAACGCATTTTGTTGGACCTCAACGTTGCAAACTTCAGTGTCATATGAAAAAAATGGTGAATATTCGTCCAGGCTTGAGGCTCGAGACAAAAATTCATTTTCAAAGTCAATAACGAAGAATCTCTGGTCTCAAAAATGATCTTTCTGCCTTGTCTCATTTCCATGTTCGCTGCTGAGCTTTCTTGCTTTTTCCTTCGTGTCGTTATACTCAGTGGAAAATGTTCTCGACGTTATTTTCACAGGCTGTTCCAAGAGGATGTCAAACAAGTATTAGACTGGTTGACCAATCACGGTGAAGTTTTTATTCGTAAGAATACCGGGGTTGGTCGAAATCTTCAAAAAGCGAGAGTGTATCAAAAGAGTCACGAGCATTTCGAGAATGTCGCTCAGGTACGTGGGCGAAAATCCTTGTCTCTGCTTTCCCATCCACGAATTAACGAATTTTCTTTCTTGATTTCCTTTCTTTTGTATATTTTTTAGAATACTTATACAAATGCGACGAAGCTGCTCACTGCGGCCGAAGAACTCGCCCATACAGGCGAATGTGCAGCCGACGAAATTTACGCAGTTGCTCAAGAACTCGAAGCTCATGTTAGCAGCTTTGCTACTCGAGTCGAACAGCGGCGACGGCGGTTGGACCTCGCCGTTGTATTTTATACGCACGAGAAAGAGGTACGACCTCTAAACGAAATTAAAGAAGAAAAAAACGAAACAAAATCCTTTTTCTTCGGTTTAAAATTTTTTTTCGAAATTCTTTCGATTCTTATTTTTTAATCGTCTCTGAATTAACAGCTGAGTGGATGGGTGGATGAGTTACGTCAAGAATTACAACAAGACGAAGTAGCGGAGAGTTTGGAAACGGCCGAGAGGCTTTTGGATCAATGCGCCCAGCACAGATCTTCGTGCCTAGAGGCTTGTGCATCGACGATTGCCCAGGGCGAAGCATTGCTCCAGGAGCTCCGGGATTCGTCCGACGCCCCGGATACCACGGGTTCGGTGAGTCGAAGCTTTTAGTCGAATCGCTGCGTGTCAGGCTTGCATTTTGTTCTCACGATTTCTTCTTTTTCTTTCTTTGCTGGTTTCCTCACTTTTCTCTGGGCTGCTCTAGATTTCCGCCGTCGAAGCTGCACTCGATAGACTGGCGGGTCTTCGCCAAGAGCTCGAAGAACTATGGGCCACGAGAAAGCTGCGACTCGAACTCTGTTTGCGATTGCGTGTTTTCGAGAGAGACGCTCTGGAGGCCAGCGGACAATTGGAAATGTGGGCACAAGAGCTTCAAGGCCCTCAGAGGGAAGGCTCGCCCGAACAACTTCTCCGAGTTCATAACGACGGCGTTGCTCACATGCAAAATACTGCCTTTCAAGTATTACAACAAGGACAAGAATTAGCTCAGGTAAGAAATTGTCGTTTTTATCCTTGAACGCATTTTCGTCTGGAACGAGTGAAAAATTTAATTCGGATGGAGCAAAATATTATTTTAAACAAATAATAAATTATTTTGATTTATTATTTAATAAAAATTAATTCATTAACAAACTTATTGATAAATTATGATTTTGATAAAAATCAATTTATAAATATATTGATTAATATTAATTTATTATATTATTTTATCAAAATAATAATAAATTAATTCAACAAATGATTGCATAAATTATTATTAAGCTTCTAAAGACAGCCCATACATTTTTTTAGATTTTTTCGAAATTTTTCAAGTAAATGCATTTATTTTTCAGATATTTTCGAAATTTTCAAAAAAGATTCATTAATTTTTTAATATTTTTCTTTGAAGGTATTGGAACAAGCGGGAGTCTGCATAATGGCCGATGGCCAGCACAGTGCATCGGCGAGGGTACAAGTGCTGCTTGAATTTTTGAACGAGCGTGAGATGGACGCCGAAGATTTGGCGGAAATGCGACGTGTTCGCCTTGAACAGGCCGCTCAATTAGTACAATTGCAAGGAGATGCAACTCACGTTGCCAATTGGATTCGAAACGGCGAAGCCATGTTGTTAGCTTCTTTACGAGTTCCGGAACATCTCGCCGACGCCGAACAACTTCGTCTCGAACACGAACAGTTCCAAGTCGCTATAGAAAAAACACATACCTCCGCGGTTCAGGTTTGTTGTCTTTGTCAATCATGGGAAGTCAAAAATGGGAAAAATAATGTTTTCCGGAAATTACTCGATAGAAATATCCAACGAATTCAAAATTCTCACACGCTTTGCCGAATGGATAAAAGAAGTAAAAATAATCCGAAACAGTTTTGCTTATAAAAATATCAATGAAAATTGAAAATATAAAAAATATTTGAAAAAATAATAATGATAAATTAATTCCATTGATTCGTCAACTAAATTTGATTTTAATGTTTTCAGGTGAAACACAGGGCGGATGCTTTAGTGAGCGCGAATCATTACGACCCGAAAAGTATTCGCGAAGTAGCGGAGGACGTGACGAAGAGATGGCAACAGTTGGTGACCTGTGCGGAGGAGAGACACAAGCTCGTGACAGCTAGTATTAATTTTTATAAGACAGCGGAGCAAGTGAGGTCGGTCCTCGACAGTTTGGAGCGTGAATACAGGAGAGACGAGGATTGGTGTTCTTCGGGAGAGAAAGGGACTCAAGTACCGACTCTCGTGGGCAAACATCAGGAACAGAAAGAAGCTTTCCTTAAAGCTTGCACCCTCGTTCGACGCACCGCTGAAACATTCCTCAAGTATACGAATCGGAGTCTACAGTTTTATAGCTATCAAACGAGCAGCGCTGGCTCGGAGAACAAAGTCAAAAGTAAGTGGAAAAAAAGAAATAATAATAATAAATTGAAACAAATAATAAAAATAATGAATTCAAATGAATGATAAAAATAATAAATCAACATAAACGATTAAAATAATAAATTGGAAGGAATAATAAAAATAATGGATTCAAATGAATAATAAAAATAATAAATTCCAGTTAAATAGTAAAAAATAAATTCAAATAAATAATTGAAATAGTAAATTAATATAAAAAATTAAAATAATGAATTGAAATAAATAATTAAAAAATCTTCAATTATTAAATCCCTCCGACAAGGTTCTCCGCCCAAATTCCCACTCCGGGGTCCTACAGACCCAGAGACCAGTCGAGGAATCTTCTAATCGCGTTCCCCCATGTTTTTTTAATTTTTCAAGATATCCTCGAGGAGTTGAGAAGCAAAGAGAACAAAGTTCTGGAATTTTGGACCCAACGGAAAAAGCGATTGGATCAATGTCATCAGTACGTCTTGTTCGAGCGCAGTGCGAAACAAGCTGTGGAATGGATTACCCAGACGGGCGAACTTTATCTCGCGACGCATACCAACGTCGGGAAAAACAGACTCGAGAACGAACAGCTTCTTCAGGAACACAACGAGTTCAAGGGCGCGGCAAAGGTAAACAAACGTAATGGTTGGCGTTGGGAATTCCGAGCTTTTTCGAAGTCGCTATAGATTTGTGTAGAACGAAGTTGAGTATGAAAATTGTCGTTACTCTAAAGACAGCGGCTGACGACATCTCTCGATATTGCACAATCCCGCTCGGATGCTTTGCCAAGTGGCACAAAAGCGGAGCAAACTTTTCACGAAGAAATGTGCATTTGAGGTCGCGCGTAGTGCCGAGAAAAACAAAACTAATTATTATGAAGTTTCCCATCGGGAATTAACGTTTTTGCTACTTTTTTCATTTTCGAAACATTAACCAAACGATCGACTCGCGTGTTCCGTAGGAAACCAGAGAAAGAGTCAAACTGCTCATCCAATTAGCCGACAACTTGGTCGAAAAGGGACACGCGCATGCCAATGCGATAAAACAATCCGTTGCTGAGGTCGATCAACGCTACAAGGACTTCAGTATGCGAATGGATTGCTACAAAACTCAGATCGAAGACGATCTCGGCATACAATCCGATGACGGACAGAAGGACCTCTCCATCGATAGAAATTCTGATCCACTTTTAGAGGAAAAAATCAAAGGAAAAGATCTCAAAGAGCTCAACGAAGAAAAACGACGCTCCGCTCGTCGGAAAGAGTGAGTCGATGATTTTTCATTCTAGCGTTTTTTTTTTTAATGTTAAAAACAGATTCAAGAATTTGTTTTTCTTCTTTTTCAATACCAAAAATTGTACTTCTAAATTTTCTCATGTCATTGCGCATTAGAAACGAGAAAATTTCGATTTATTACAATTTTTGGCTTTAAATTTAATTTTGAACAAAATTTTCGAAAAACATTACATGCTCCGATTTTTTTTGCACGAAAATGGTATTTCCAAATTTTCTCGTATCTTTGCGCTGATAAAACAAGAAAATTCCAATTTTTTTTTCCAATTTTCTCGAATTGCCTCTCATTTCTTTTTGTTTAATAAAATATTCCATTCCCTCGAATCGCACGTGTGCTCCTGACGATAATTGATCGGTCGATTAACCGAAACAATTGAATAGGTTCATAATGGCGGAACTTTTGCAAACGGAGAGGACATACGTGAAGGATTTGGAAACGTGTATACGATGTTTTTTGGAAGAAACTCGTAGTGGTCGTGGAATCGTACCGGGAGGTTTGCATGGCAGAGAGTCGATAATATTCAGCAATATGGAAGAAATCTATCAGTTTCACTGTGACATTTTTCTCCGAGAATTGGAGAAGTACGAAACAATGCCGGAGGATGTTGGTCATTGTTTCGTAACTTGGGTACGTTGCGGGCCAATAATCACAGACTCTAGTCCCTTTTTTTCTTTGTTTTTTTCAACAAATGAATGATTTTGTTTCCCGGCGACAATTCTAACAGTTTCTGCTTTGTGTTTAGGCTGCCAAGTTCGACATGTACGTGACTTATTGTAAAAATAAACCCGAGAGCAATCAACTTCTGGTCGCGCACGGCGGAAGTTGGTTCGAAGATTTGCAGCGACGACATCGGGTCGAACATCCGATCGCCGCTTACCTCATTAAACCCGTGCAGAGAATTACCAAGTATCAGCTTTTGCTGAAAGATTTGCAGGTTCGTCGATCACCATTAAAAAATCATTACGTCCATTCGAAAAAAAAATACAATCGATTATCAAACCAAAAGCGAATACTTCGATGATAAAAAAACGGACAAAAGGAAAATTTATCCAAAAATCGAATTTTATTTCGTAACTGCCAACTTTTTTTCATACGCTTCCGTTTTTTTTTTTTTTTTTTTTTTTTTTCGTCGAGAGGGACTCCGCGAAATGAAAAATGGCGCCGGACAAATGCTAAATGTCCCGCGAAAAGAAAACGATCCCCTTCATCTAAGTTTATAGAATTATTTTGATATTAGAAAAGAAAAAACATGAAAAAATTAATCCAGAAATCCAATTTCAGTTCATGGCTGCAAGTTTTTTTCTCAATAATATTCTATTGTTTCTTGGTTGAAAAAACAGGCCTGCTGTCAAGAGGGACAGGGTGAAATAAAAGATGGTTTGGAAGTAATGCTAAATGTGCCTAAAAAAGCAAACGATGCCTTACATTTGAGTCTATTGGAAGGCTGCGACGTCAGGATAGACACACTCGGTGATGTAGTCCTGCAAGACTCCTTCACGGTTTGGGATCCGAAGCAATTGATACGTAAAGGCCGTGACCGTCATATATTCCTCTTCGAACTCTACCTCTTATTTAGCAAAGAAGTCAAAGATTCGGCCGGCAAGGTAAAGGAGCATGTTCGCCTTGAAATTGGTCAAAAATTCAATTTCATCGATTTTAACGATAAAATTTGCATTTTTCCCGACTCCTCAGGTCAAATATATTTACAAAAGTCGCCTGATGACTTCGGAGCTTGGCGTGACCGAGCACATCGAAGGCGACGAGTGCAAATTTGCTGTATGGACCGGAAGAGCGCCCACGAGCGACACGCGGGTCGTTCTGCGTGCCAATTCCCTCGAAGCTAAACAGCTTTGGGTCAAGAGACTTCGCGAGGTCATACAAGAGACTTACTTCAGTCTCAGCATGCCCAAGAGCCCCGCGAAAAAGAGCTCGAGCCAGCGATCCAGCCGAGACCTCGAAGAGTGCGCGTCCCTTGATGACAGCGTCGAAAATCTCGATAGAAATTCATTGGCTTCCTTCGGATCGACCAACACCACGGATTCTGACAAGGTAAGCGCTTCTTGGTCCTCCATCCCGTTCCTCACAATTTATTACCTCGACGTTTGTCCACTAAATTCAAGAATTCCATGAAATTCGCTGCTTTACATTCTCCCTCGATTTGTCCATCAAATTCTCTCATTTCCCCGAGAAAATTTATGCGCAAACCGACGAATAATCCCTTGAACATAACCCGTAATTCAATAATTACGAAATTATCATCAAATCCAATTATTTCGAGATCGCAAATAAATTGTTGAAATTATTCAATTTCTATCGCGCCATTCCGGGCCGTGGAATCTTCCAGGAATCCACAAATTTGTGAAATTTTCACATAAATTCATTAATTTTCAATTTACAAATTACAAAATGACTAACATTCGAAAAAATTAAAATTAACTAAATTAATTGATCAATTTAATTTACTCGATACGATCCTTTCGAATGGGATTAATCGACATTGCTCAACAAATTTTCATAAATACAATATAATTCTCTTTTAATCTGTATCCGTAGGACGCGTTTTCTCCTCTCCCGCCATTAATTTATCAATCGCAACTCAACTGACTGCATTTTTAGATCGAAATATCCAGAACTTTTGACTTTATTCCCTGCGGCAATCGAAACTTGAAATATTTGTTTTTTGTTTTGAAATTCAACTCTTTTCTGCTCAGTTGAGCAGAAAAATCTGAACAACGTGCAAATTTGATGGAATTTTCGAAATTTAAATTTTTTTGAATTTGAAATTGAAAAGCAGGGACTCACAGCTGTCGGCCGAGGCTGCAACAACGAGAACTCTCGATCGACGTGATGCTTCAGAGCATTAAAATGCCTCGATCGTTCGATTTTGTCCTGAAGTTAAGGAAAATTCGTTTCTCCTAGAATTATCTTTTCGTATCGAAGTCCATCATTTATTGATTATCATTGGAACATTGCGGAGTTCCAAAATTGGGAGGGAAAAAGTTGTACGGTTGAGGATTCGAGTTTCGAGATCTATCGAACGATTTGGTGAGGGCAATGATCGATCATTAAAAAAAAACGAAAAATTCATTTTGCAATAATTATTTCGATAATCGATCTTAATTTATAATTAATCAATTCTTTCTAATTTATAATTGATTAAAAAAATTTATAGTTATAACGAATGAGATGAAAAAAGGGCAAGGGGGAGGAAGGAATGTCAACGTCTGGCCAGAGCGTTAATCACTCGAACACTTCTGTATATAATTTTCCTTCATTTCTGTGCTTAACGTACGAATTTTCACGATGCTAAAGTTTGCATTGTTGGGAAAAAAACGAAAAATTTATTTTTCAATCATTATTTCAATAATTAATCCACTTTTTCCATTTTTCTTAGTAAATTCAGCTCTTGAATGGCAAAAAAGTCTGCCCCACTATTTTTGACGAATACTTTCCGAAAATTTGTCAATGTGCTTAAAAAACGAATCAGTTTTGGTTGCTTTGCAACGATACAAACATCGATATCGTAGGAAATGACAGAAACGAGTCCCCCATTTGCAAGCTGGGGCAGGGAAGAGGATGAAGGACGAAGGTGAGCGAGGACCGAGAAAAAGAGAAGAAAATGTGGGAGAGGGGAATTTCCATGACCCCTGGGCCACTGATAGGTCGAAAGGGCATTCGTGTGGGTAAACGGAGACAATGGGAAGATGTTAGTTGGCCGAATATTGTCAAGGAAATCAAGTTGGCAAGTTTTATGCATGAATGAGATTGTGTGGAGTGAAAAAACGCGACGTATCGATAACTCGCTTGCCGGAAGCCGAAAAAAAATGTAAATCATAATTTACAATGAATTATTCATCCCACGTGGATTCCGAGCAATTTCTCGTCGTTCGAAAGCCTTCGTTTCCGGTTGGAAAAACATAGAAAATCCGTGAAGAGCCAGGGACTTGAGAAAAATGGAAAAAAAGAAGGGCGGGAGGGACAGAGGCTGGTTATGACAGAGGGTCGTTTAAAGGCTCGTGTGGAGGTTCAATTGGCACACGGCAAAGTATATATCGAACACCGAGAGAGAGCCACTTTCTTGTGGTGAGAACGTGTGTCGATGCCAGAGAGTGGCGCGCTCAACTCCGGGGCCACCGAGGTCCCGGGATCGATCTTACGGAGCAGACGCCTACCCGTTCTCCCGCAGAGAGACACAACCATCCGAGAGAACCTCCAGCATCCCCAAAGCCCTGTCAAATACCTTTCGCTTCTTTAGCCTCTCTAGTTCTCTGTGCGTATGCCTGCGCATGCCTCTCCCTCTGTCCCACTACGGATTTGGGTTCTCATGGTTACCACCGCGGCTACGAGACCGTGCAGAACAATCACCCTACCAATGAATGACCGCGAACTCCACGAATTAAGGCATCTTACAAAAATTTCACATTTTTCTGGTCGATAATTTTTTTTTCTCTTTCAATTCATCTAAAAACTTTAATTTTTCATGCGAAATATGGGGCGTGCCGGTTTTCTCAGGATCGATAACGATTTTTCAAACCTCGAGACTTTTCCTGGGGTCGAATTTCTACTCAAGAAAATTTCAGGTTTTTCCTTCGTTTTTGAAAATTCAATTATTTTATTTTCCATGTTTTTGATGGAGAAATTCGACCCAGAAAACTGTACGACGATTTTTCTAGTATTTTGGGTTCCGGAAAGATTTTTGGTTAACATAAAAATTTGGACTTGCTTAACATTCAATTGTCGTTCATTAAGGTCGATCGAAATTTCGAGTGAATTTCTTCTTTCCCCTGGGAATTCTTATTTTTAATAGTTAAGGAAGAAAAGGAAATTCTTGGGTTTTCTATTTTTGTTCTCCGATGTATTTGCTGTTTTAGTTGAACGTTTCTGTGTACTACAAGCTTTCGTAATCTCTATTTTTCGGGATAAAATGAATGGGATCTAAAAGTGTCCAGCAAGGAGAAGCTGCCTCTGGTTTTCCCTAGTGGCGAACATTACATCCCATATTTTCGTTTCTTTATATAGAGGCAGTTTGTTTTTTTCTGGAAGAACGAGATATTCGTGACAGAGGCTTTTAAACCCACTGAATAAACATAACAATCCCATTTATCGAAATAATACGTCTGAGTATCTGTGTACGATATAATAGTAGAAACACTTTTTTATTCTTTTTCATCTTTCCTTACACCCAATTCGACATCGAGTCTCCGGTACAAATAAAAACGTGAACTTCGAGTCTTCTAGATCCAAAAATCATCCTCGCCATTAGTTCGAGTCAATTTGTTCCGGAATTTTTGCAAATATCCTTCCGGAAAGTCCACGTTCTCGTTCGATGCTAATAAGACGATAAAAAAATCGATGAATTCTGTTTTTCTATGATGAAATTAAATGATGAAATTTCTGACAAAAAAAAATGTCGAATTTTGAATTTTTCGAGAAAAAAAAACCAGAAATTCCAAAGACAATAAGAAGGATCGTGAGGGAAAGTCTCGAGAATTGAAGAATAATTGATGAGATTTTCGACGATAAAAATAGCTCGACATCGATCAAAGTTTTTGTTGACGAGAAAATATAAAAAAAAAAGGTCGATCATCGCATCATGTCGAATGGTCATTAAGTGACAATAGTGAGGGATAGCTTCGTCGCAAATAGTAAGCGAGAGTCGGTCAGAGCGCATGTGTGGTAAAGAGATAGAGAAACAAGTGATCCAAGTGGCGCGGTGGCTGCGCGAAAGCTCCGAGGCGGGGGGTGGGGGGGGGGGGGGGGGGGGGGGGGGGGGGGGGGGGGGGGGGGGGGGGGGGGGGGGGGGGGGGGCAAGGGAGGTGGATAAAAAAGTGCGAGAGAGAATGAGAGAGGACCGGCGGATCCGCACTCGATCGTACGTTAGCTCGCCGGGTCGCAGTAGCGCGCGTTACAACACTCAGCTTTGTCGCTTTTTCCCCAATATACATGTATGTACATACGGATATGTATGCGCGGTTTACATAGTCGAGAGGAGTTGCGCGTTGAGGAAGAAGCCGGAGGAGGTAAATCCAGGAACGTAGAGAATACACGGGACCAGTACGGACGCGACTCTCGGGTCGGCCGGACTCCCGAAAGCCGTTCCAGCCTCCACACTGGTCCGGCGAAGGATAAGACGATAAAAGTAGCCAAAGAAAGAAAAAAAAAAGAGCAAACAAAATTTGAACGAACGCGCTGGAAAATTTGTCCGTAATCGTCGCATTTATTCATCGAATTAAACAAAAAATGGCCAAATATTTTCTCATCGCGAACGACGACGAGCCACTCAAAGAATTAAACTCGAGCTGGTTTACAAAATCCCCTAAAAAGTTGAGCTCGAGGTGGTAGCGCCGGAAACAAAATACACGTTCGTTCGCTCGGCTTTTCTCACCCTCTCCGCGTCCCGGCAAAGTGAAACGCGGCAAGAGAAACGAAACGAACAGACTTGTGGTGAATTTTGTGTGTTTTTTTTTCCTTCGCGTCCAATTTTCTTTATGAAAAATTGTCCGCAGTGAGTAGAAAACGAAGCGGGAATAAAATGAACCGCGGATCGGAGTAGAAACTTGAGAAAAAACGCAGATTTTTGGGTTTCTTTAGATTTTCGGAAAATTTAATCTCGTCAGTGAGTTTGGACGATTCTTTGGGATTTATATTTTTCCATCTGTGTCTCTTCACACATCTGGAGATTATCGGGCAAGATAAAATAACAAGGGGGTGGTAGCGATAAGGTAGACGGCCAAGGTAGTGGCTGGGCTCGCTCCCTGCAAAAATTACCGCAATGACGTCACCGGCCGGGAAACCGGCTACGATCGTACAAAAAGCCAAAAGAAAAATCTCCTTACCCTGGTTCCGGCAGGGTTCCGTGGCTCCACCGCATCCTGGAATTGTTCGACAGCACACCATCGATACCCCGGGATCTTTCCAGTCCCGACTCTTGCGACGACAACCCTCCCTCTCCCAGGTACACATTCGCACACACTTTCTTTCTTATCCTACGCATTTTCTGGGCAGATCCATGGGCAACAAAAAAAATCAAGGAAAATCAGTCAGGAATTTTCAAAAACTACGACAATTCTTTAGGTTTCGAATTATTATTTTTTTTTTGCTTTTCCGTCTCATTCGCTTTTTTTTCTGGACGATCGAAAGAAAAATTCGTTAAAAAATTTTCTCCGTTTCGATGAAAACGAAATCGCAGAGTCCGCGATAAATATTTCGATTTTTCCGAACGAGAACGAAGACCTTGATCTCGATATTTCTGAGTCAATGATTTTGGGGGTTGATTTGGAAAAACGAATGAAAATAGTCGGGAGTGTTTATCGATAGAAAATCGTGGATAAATTTAGCGAGCGGTGGCAAATGTTGGGTGAGCGATAAGGGTTCATGGCTTGTCCAGTTTTGCGCTGCCTCGCCTTTTCGTCGATCCATGTTTTCTCGCCGGATATCGAGTATTTTTCTTATCGCGAACCAACAGATTCGTTCCGCTTGGCGGAGGCTTTCGAGACGTGAATAAAAAGGGAAACGAGAGCTCGAAACGTTTGGATTGTAAATGTTGTAGTTGTGTGTATGGATTTGACGAGACTGTTGACGATTTTTTTATACACTCGAGTATATGGATTTCTCGAGGTCGTAGCACGGGCCAACTTTGTACCAAGTGACCCTGAAAAGAGGGTGGTTTCTACGCTGCTGACTGACTCTCGAGCTGTAACGTCCCTCGGCCCTGTTATTGAAGAATTTTTCACTTTTTTGGCTAAAAAATTAAACTCGCCCAAAATTTCGAATAAAAAATCGTTTATTTTTTTTTTTTGGAGACTAAATTCTCGTATTTTTCGCTTTCGTTTATAAATTCACGATGTTGGAGTTCGCATCGTCGAAATGCAACGAAAACTTATTATTTTTTTAAGCAGAATACTAAATTTTCGGAAAGTATTGGTCGAAAATAGTGGGGCAGATTTTTTTGCCATTAGAAATCTGAATTAACGAAAATACATCGGAAAAAGTGGATTAATTATCGAAATAATGATTGAAAAATAAATTTTTCGCTTTTTCCAACGATGCAAACTTTGGAATCGTTCTTAATTTTCCGAAAACACAATTTTATTCGGTTTTCGTGGAAATAGTTGAATACCCAGTCCGCGAAAAGTGTCCTCGCCGAGGAATCGAACGAGCTCGTAAAAAAACTGCAATTCAATCATTCGGAACATTTATAACCAATTAAATGGTCCGGAGCCATAATTCACGTGGTTTTTCTTGCTCTCTTTATTCGTCATTGTAACGATAGGACGTTGAGGTCGAGCGAGAGGGAGCAGAGCTCGGGAACATCGAGATGCTCGTGCTCTTTCTCGCAGGCCTAATGAATTTAGTGCTCACACTCGCATTATTTATGTACACGAAAAAAAAAGTAACTCGGAGCAGAAAGAAACTTGTGCGATGTAGTAAAAAACACAGAGACTTTTTTATCCCTTGGAAATATTTATTTCTAGGCCAGCAAAGAATACAAAAACATCCGGTGATCTTAGAGACCTCGGCGCGACCGAGAAAAGTGTATCTGTTAAAATTCGTGCTATACAAACGATTTATATCTTCGCGAAAAAGGAAGTGGCCAAAATGAATCGAGTTCAGGGTCCTGCGACCAACTTATGATTCTCTTCTTCGCTTAGAGTTATATTTATTTTTAAATTTACTCTCTTACCCCAGTGGCCTCTTCGCTTGGAATTCGATTACTTTGTTACATTCTTCTCACGTTATATCTCCGATTATTCACGTCGTATATGTTTCCAGGAAATTCACCAATCTCTTTGATTTTTCTTCGTGTAATAAACGTATGCAATTTTTTATTTTTTTTTCGTCGCGAAATCGTATAAAAATAATGAATCGAGTTCCAACGTCGTTGATAAAAAAAAAAACTCTTTCTCACTCTCTGCAAATTAGTTGGATATTTATTAAAAAAATAAACATCGCAGCCAACACGTGGATTTGAAGAAATGTCATAAAGTTATTTTCGGGAGGTTCGAGCTTTTGGAATTCCAAACTATTTCCGCCGGATTATGGATGAGCGCGGATCCCGCGATTTTTTTTCTTCCCTCCGATGAAAAGTGCTCGAGGACGCTGCAGGAAGTAGGGCAGTTGCATTTTTCGTTAATTATTACGATTCTCGAATGAATACTTACGCGAAAGTCGGGATCCATTAGTTTTTTATGGCTTCGCGTTCGTCGATCGGATTTTTGAGGGCAGAAATTCCTACGAACCCAAAAATAGGAAAAAAATATTTCCAAAGCGAAAATAATCGACCTTTTTTTTTTTTTTTATTTCGCTTCGATACTCTCGATGGATTAGAAATACCAATTTGGAAAATTAGGGACGAAAAAAAGGGGGAAAAAAATGGTCAAACCATAATTAAACATTTTTTTATTTCTACTCGGACTGTTCTTCAGCGAATGCTGAGGAAAGAGGAAAGCAGTGAATGACGTAAGTCTGGTACTTACACGTGAAGAAGACAAACTACGAATCGATACGATTTCTTTTTTTTTCTACTTTTTTTCATTCAACTCGATAAAGCATAGTCATCTGGGTTGTCGTAGCAAGTGATATCTGCGCTCGACAACCGTATCCTCTCGAGTATCGATTTCGAGCCATAAACGTGTTTTATCTTCTCGAGAATTTAGATAGAATTTTCATCCGTATGTACGAAACGGAAGAGGCGAGTGTGCTTAACCTAAACGAGTGAGAAAATATCTTGAAATTATTTGGAATCGATAGGGCTCTTGCTCGAAGTAACACTCGAGAAAAAACTCTCATCGGAGGATTTTTAAACGACCACAATTATCGCGCCATCTTAAAGAGCCTGTTGACTATTGCGGTTTAATCAAGAAATCTCATTTCCTTTAAATTTACGATGATTAATGAAAAGTAAAGAAAAAAAAAATGTCGCTCTCTAAGGAAAATCGCTTTTCCCGGGTCTCTCGTACCCCGGACGACTTTTTTGACGTACAATTTGTACGCGACAATAACAATGACGATACTTTTAAGACGATTCGTTTGTTCACTGGAAATATCGATTGCCCTTGGTTCACACACTCCAATTTTTTTTTCCCATGTTCCTGTCCCTGTCTTTGATACTCTCTCCTTACTAGGATATCCGATAACAAGCCGTCGAGAGTTCACGGAGTACGAACACTCACACAGTTTTTTCTTTCTATTTTCTTTCCGCTCCTATTTCTCTGGATCCTTGTCCTCGACGTTCGCAGTCGAAATGGCTTCTCCCAACACCTCGAGCAATTGCAATTTTTTCGTACTGCCCATCGTGAGTGCGACGACGCATCTACCCCGCCAACTCCATGTATTTATGACCGACAATAAGACAAAAGTCTTTTGTAACCTTAAATAATGTTTCGTACCTCTTGACCATAAAATATTCCACGTAATCTCTCACGAGCTCTTGTCAAATTCTCTCAATTATGACTGTCACGAGTTTCCATCGTTTTTTCCTCGGAGACCTTCCGTTTTATCAATTCAGCTTATCGATGTCGAACATCTTTTGGGCTCAGTTGAAAAAAGTTACATCGAAGAAATAAAAATAGAAAATTCAACATGGAAACTTACAGGTCAATCCCGACCAAGAAAAAATTCAATTCACCAATTTTTAATTTCTCAAACTGATTTTACTAATTATTTTATTTCAACTAATTAAACTAACGATTTTGATAATTGAACTAATTTTCGATGACGAACATTTTTTCGACTCAGATTAAAAAAATTGTGACATCAAGAAAATAGAAATTGAAAATTCAACGTGGAAAATTACAGGTCGATCTCTGATAAAGAAAAATATCGAATTCATACATTTTTTATTCCTCAAATTGATTTTACTAATAATTTTTTTTTTTACCAATTGAATTAACCATTTTCCTAATTAAACTAACGACATGGAGAATATAGAAACGGAAAATTACAGGTCGACCCGTATCAAGAAACACATCAAATAAACAAATTTTTTATTCACTAAAGTTTTTAACTTCCGCCGGAAAAAATAGTTTTTTGCTGATGCACAAAAAATTGAAAAATCAGACAAAAATATTTTCGGAGTATTTTTCTGAAAAATGTCTTGACGAATATTTCATGGGAGAATTTATTTGTCTGGGTATCGAAGGAAGTGTCAGTTTATTAAGAAAGGTCCGTTGCCGAGGGCTGGTGTACTAATGTGTGGCAAGGTTTATGTGGGCCATGAGGATGTTGAACAAATTGGCAATATCGTTTTAGCGTTATTCAACTGGCGATGTCCATCGTCTCGGAAATTCATCAGCATCTTGGCCCACATTGGAGCCAGTTAGGCTCCGAGATGTTGTGCCTATGAGCATCTATGAAGTGTATATTGACCTTATTCGTTAGCGAACCATCAGACCAAAGGAGAGAGACTGTGAGTTTACAATTTGATTGAATCTCTGGCAAGTAGCGGTGCACGGTACGTGCCACCTTCCGGTTTTCGTGGTAGTTTCCCTGGCCCAGAGTTAATTGCAATCAAACTAAGTGCTCCACGATATCTAACAGTTACAATGGCGCTTCCGGTTTCTCATTTATTATTATTATAAATGCAACTTGCCATGAGAATTTCTCTCAATATTTGTTTATTTATAGTTATTCATATTTTTTAGTTCGATTGGGCGTGCGTTCGTATTTTTTGCGTTTTTATTTTTTATTTATATTTTCTATTTTGATTGGGCGTGCTTATTTATTTTTGTTTTTATTTTTTATTCGTATTTTGTCTCATTTTTCATTCTCCTGGCGAAATTTTAAGAACGCTTGTTTATTTTTTTAAATATTTTTTCTTTTTTTTCATTTTTATTTTTTTGGATCGTGTTTATAATTCGAATTTATAACCTTATTTGCTCTCTGGACTCGTCCCGGGTATTGTCTCCGAGCCCGAGTACAAACGCAAGAATTGCAACTTGAAAAACTGTCCTCTCATGTGTGCTCAAGAGCATTCAAGAGCTGGATTTACTAAGAAAAATATAAAAAGTGGATTAATCATCGAAATAATGATTGAGCAATAAATTTATCGTTTTTTTCCAACGATGCAAACTTCAGGATCGTGAAAATTCGTACGTTAAGCACAGTAAAGAAGGAAAATAATATACAGAAGTGTTCGATTGATTAACGCTCTGGTCAGATTTTGACATTCCTTCCTTCTCCTTGCCCTTTTTTCATCTCATTCTTTATCGAAGCCCTGTCCCATCGTGACAACCTCTGCGAACTAGTTTAATGTTTATTTTAGGCAACGTCCGAGAAACTATCGCTAACAGAGGTTGCACCTGATGGTGAGGTTGTTAATCGGATTTTATATCCTGAGGGAGGGAAGGGAGACAAGGGAGAGGAATACAAAGCATAGTGGAGAGCAAGAGAGAGAGAGAGAGAGAGGTGCAGGGATCGATTAACGCAAAGAGACGTAACCCTCCATCGATGTTGTTGGACGAAACTATGGAGCACACAACAAGCTCGAGCAATTATTGGAAAATAATAATGAGACGTATCCAGCCGGTTGTATACGTGGACGTGCTTAACAAAGAGATTTTCTCTATACAAAGCTTAAACTTTGGTGAATGCAAATTATACCCCATGTATCCTGGTCGATGTGTCAAGAAGACAAAAGGTAGGAAACGCGGCAACGATTGTTCAGTGCAAAACTGGACTTTCGTTGGCAGAGCAAAACTTTCGTGGGGTCAGCGAAATCGGGGCTGACCAAAATCGTTCCGTCCCTTTCAGCGGAAATTCAATCTCCCCATTCGCGTAATTTCTTCGTTCGAAAAAACCGCCAGCCACGAAAAAATCATGGTCGGATCAACGAATTTCATTTCTGCAAACTCGTCCTCTCAGTTCAACCATTTTTTGCATCCCCAGGAGGATAAAAAATAAAATCACAGATTTATCGGTCTCCAGCTTGAAGAATTGACTGAAACTCGCTCGATAAATAATTTCAACGATCTTCTTAACGCGGTGATTGCTCCGAGGGTGTCGAACGAATAAAAATAAACGGAACGCTCCGTGCTGCGACTTCAAAGACTCCGGACGAGCTCCTCGAATTTATTTATTTCAATGTTTGTCAGATTTTTTTGTGCTCGGAGGAATTAAAATTGCAGGAGTTTCTGTGAGAAAGAGGACACCTCGTGTCTCTTGCTTCTAAAATTACGAGCACGAATTTCACGCTCTCGTGGAGAATCCAAAGACTCTGGACTGACAACTGAGATTCCATGGTCGATAACCCATATGTGGCAGCAGATGTTTCATTTTTTTCTATTTGCACACACACACAGAGGCGTGTGTTGTATATAACGAATTCGAGCTTTTATTCCTTTTCCTTTTTTTCCACGTGAATAATGATTTCAGTGTTAAACGCAAAACCGCGATATCGCGTTTCCTCTCTGGAGTCTCTCTGTCCTTGAGCTAACACCAAACTACGCATTTATCCCTCCGGAACTTTACCGTCTTCCTTTCTGTCTCTCGACTCTCTCTGTTCACTTTGCGAACGCGAAACCCGAAAAAAAAAAAAAAAAAAAACAAAAAAACAGCCGAATCAACTTGTTCGTCAACGTTTCCGATACAAATTCCTTTCGCATGTCTCACTCTGTCATGTTGCAGTTTGCATCGTTGGAATGCAACGAAATTCTGTTTTTTCCAGAGCAGCGATCGTAATTATTTTCTAATATTTGGTCTGGACAATAAAACGATCCGTTCTTGCGACCCAAAAACTAAACAGACCCCAAAAATGGCGATAATTTCCAAAATTCAATAAATAATTAATGGAAAAAACATTTTTCGTTGAATCTCAACGTTGCAAACGTCAAAATTATTGTCACTTTTTATTTCTTCTCGTCCGTTCCTCTCGTATCTCATGCTGCGCGTCTCAGTCCTCCATTTCTTGCAATTAATATTCTTCGACGTTTCTCTCTTTACACACTTTTTACGATGCTGAGTTGATTTTTTATGGATTTCCCCCTGACGGCTTGAGGGAGATCGGTCAGGGTCACTCTGCTCTCAGAACCTTTGAGTAAAGATTTCACAAGACATTTCTATTCTCTCGTGCTTTTTGTCACACGTTCTTTTTCATCGCCGAGTTCAACGAGCGTTAAAAATTGTTTTTCACCGAAAAAATAATCAATTAACATTTTTGATCATTTTTTCGGCATAAATGGACCGAGCCTTTCGAAATAATCGACGAATCTCTTGACCATTTCCTGCAGCCAATAATTTCGATGGTCTCGTGACGTGGAAACAATCGATTAGTCGCAAATTATATTTTTTATTTTATTTTTATAAATTAATTTATCGTCATAAACATTCCTCGTATTTTTTTCTATCGTCACCGGTTCCCAGACGGAAGTGAATGTGGCAGGGCATTCGAGGAAAGGGAAGGCTCGAACTGCTTGACATATTTTCATTGTTGAATTCCCATCAGATTATAGGATCGGCGCGTCGTTCCTATATTGCACCGTGATCCGTTTCGTGAGAGAATGCGACGACACATGCCTGTTGAGCTTCCTCCTCCCCGTGAACTTTACTCGAGCTCGTTATTAACAAATATTCTTCGAGTTTGAAAATGATCGGTAATCCATAGAGCACTGCAGACAGAGAGAAAATGAATAGCCGGTGAGAAAACGAGAAATCGAGACTCCGGAACAAAAGATTCGGTCGAGCATCACGTGTTAATCGATTGAGGCAAATTAATTAATTATTTCGCGTATTTATGAAGAGCCTCGTCTCGCCAAAGAAACTATTGCATTGTCCAAAACAACGTTGGTTTCAAAATTTCATTTTTTTAATGAAATTTCGATTTTTTTTTCACTACAAAAATTATCAGGAGGTGAAAACTCATCAAGATTTTGTTTGTCGGACTTGAAGTCTCGTATATATTTGGAACGGATGTCACGAGGTCCCTTACTCGTTGCCATCAAGGTTATTGATTATTCTTGTGAAAATTTTCGACGAGAAGCCCGAAAAATTCACTCGAGCGATTACCGATTTATCCCGGTAGATCCAGCCAACGGTGTTTTATAGACTCAAAGTACAGAGAGAGTGTGTGCAGTTCTCGACGGAGATACATTCGGTACACGACGACCATGAGGAACGTGTTCATAAAAAATTCCCGAAGGTCGTACAAACGGCCTTTAAATCTCGGGCTCACTTTGACGCCATTTTTGTCGACGGTTAGAGCTTTTCCGGAGCGTGATTGTCAGCACGTGTAGATTAGTCGTTTCCGTGAGATTCACGATGCCCAGAAAATCCTGTGGACGAGTGTAGTGTCCAATTTTTTCCAGATTCCCTGGAAAACAAAAAATCCTAAAAATTCGAAAAGTTTGTCGGTCTAAAAACCATGATCATCCACTTGAAACTCGGAGTTGGAGTGCCAATTAAAAATATCATAGGAAAACTTCATTAAAATTAATGATTGACCAGCAATTACCGATCGATTTCACTCTCTTATTCGTTTCAGCCAAAAAATGCCCTCCCTCAAATCTCAAAAAACGCTCGAATTACATTCGAATCGAATATTCACATTTTCCACGTGTCCTCAACATTAAAAATCGCGTCTCGAAGCTCTCGGAGGTCCAAAATTTCGTTTCGAGTCAAAATATTCGGAAAAATGACCGAAAATCTCGTTGGACAAAAAAAAACAACTTGTCAAGACTTTTGCAGTGTTTAGAAAGGATTAGAAAGCCCAAAAGTTGTTCCACACTCGGCAGTTCGTTCGAAATAGGACAAATGTGACAGCTGCTCCAAATTCCCACTAATTATCGTAATTGAAATTAATGATCGACCAGCAATTACCAACTCTTTCGTTCGATCTTTCCGGATTCCTATTTCTATTTCGGGGCCCACGGTACGAAATAATCGAAAAACATTTTATTTTCAATCGAAGAAAAAAAGGAACGCGCAGTTCTCGTAATAATCGCTCGAGGGCCGTCGCAAATAGTACTCTACCGAGGAAAATGACGAGCGACTAAATAGCCGTAAGAACGTGTGCTCTGTCAATATGCGCGTTAAGCTCCTCCGCACTACTTATTGCCCTTCGCCATTAGGACACATTCGTTTTTTCTCGGACTGTTGTTTTTTTTTTGTTTTTTCCTCTAATTCATTCTCTCTAATCGTCGTTGAATAGTCATTTCGTAAATTAGTTACCACAAATCGTGGATCAATACTTCCTTGTCAGACGAACATTAATAATTAATGAATCACCGGACCCTATTGTCTGACACGATAAAAAATGAATTTTATGCTCCAAGGCATCGCGGCAGTACACGAAAAAAAAAGTAAAATACTTCTAAACAAATATTGTCAAGGTGAAAGATTAAGAAAAACCTCGGCAAACGAGAGTTTCGTGTCGCCAATTCAAAAAAATAAACGTCGCTAATAAAAAGATTGAAAATCTCTCAAATTCCTTGGCCGGGCTCGTAAAAAAATCAATAACTTCGCTCCCCGAGGCCTCAAGAACTAAAAAGTGCATTTTCGTTCGCGTTTCCATGTTCAAACTTTTTTTATATGGTGAACCGAGGATTTCGGGCCGATCGAAATCGCCGGAGCGAAAATAATACACGTAAACTATTAGCCGCTCCGGCGAGCTGAGAATTATCAAAGACAATCCCTCCCGATCGATGGGAGCCTCGCTCTAATCTATTTACTTTCGTCGTTCATGTGATATTCGAAATTTCTGTCCGTGCCTATTTTCTGGAGCAGCAATCAGGAGGATAAAAAATGATGATGCTGAAGTTCGTGGAATGCAACGAAAAATATTAATTTTTAACGACCATTCGTTTATTTTTAAAATGATTCAAATTTTCTGAGCGAATTTTTTTTTTTTCGGAGCGAAAACTGATCGTTTTTTTATCGCAATTGAATTCTGCATGAAAATAATGAGCTTTGGAAAAGAGAAAAACGAATTTCGTTGCATTCCAACGATGCAACCTACAACGTCATAAAAAATTGTTAATAAATATTGCAGCGATAATGGGATTGATTGCACAAGAAAATAGTGATTGATGATCCGCGTATTCAGGCGGTCGGTTCCTCCTCGTTGACGTTACATTTATTTCCCCACTCCTTTCACGTTTTTCGCCATTAATCTGGCAGTGACGCGGCCGAGCACCTTTAGCCAGGAAAACGTCGAATGATCAATAGTCCGAAAGAAAAGAAAATAAAGGAATGAAGACATATGAACTCGACGATGCAACAGGGCTGCTTATTTACAACTCTCCGACGGTATTAATAAACGAGTATCAACCAGAGCAGCCAGTTACGAGGGGTTATTATTAAATTTTTCATTCACCGACAAGAATCTTTTCAGGCGTTACAAAGAGAAACATACAAGAGTCACGAACAGATAGGGTGACACGATTTACAAGCCACTGCTTGATACCACTTTTTTATCCGACTTTCTACCATTCCAACCATTTCCGAAAGCCCCTATCAATTATTCAATTTCACCAAATCCAATATTTTCATTATTACGAAACGAAATAGCGAGGGCTCGTTCGTATATTTTTAAAAATTAACGTAAAAATACGAAAAAAAAACATCGAGAAATTATTCATGTAAATTAATTAAAAAAAAAAAACAACAACAACAACAACGTAAAGTTTCGTTGATTGGAGCAACCGACGAACTTTGATAATTTTATAATTAACTCAACGCCATTGGTGGAGGGAAACTTATAGGGATTTTGATAATGATAAGAAGAAATAGATTAATTAATAGTAATATTAATTGGTCGGACTATTGGCGTTTAGTTTTTCTGAGAATTTCATTTTTTTTATTTTTATTAATGGTAATGATGGTGCGGGTAATTAATTGGTTGGTAGTATTAAGAAAGAAAAGACGGAGGAAATTAATGGGAACGTTAGTCTCTGGGGATGCGTGAATTGTTAACTAACTGACTCGACACAGCGAATCGGCAGATTAAGGAGTTTACGAAAACGTGTAGTGAACGAGGAGAAGGGAAAAAGGCTCGCGTGCCGAACGCGCTATCGCTTCCGTTGATCAGAACAGTCTCAAACGTGGCAAACTCTCGTATATGCTCCGACAAAGGGACAAGTTAAACCAGAGACGAAGGAACGTTAGATCGACATGGAGAACTCGTTTTTCCAACAGTCTCTTTATCGTAATCTTTACTTTATCGCCTTTCGTACTTTTCCTCGCCTTCTTACGTCCTCCTCTCCACATTCGTATGAAATATTGTGTTACAAAGGTAAAGTCACACATGCTTGTACGGACGGGACGTTTTCTTAAATGTCGTAGGTAAAACCACCTGATTACTACTCCACGTGCACATTAAGAAGGTTCAATACATACGACAATATGATAAGAATTCAATAAAATTCGGTGATAATATTCTTTAGCATTAAATACGATGACACAAATTTTTTTCTATTTTTCGTTTGAATAGTCGTCGAGTTATTTGAGTTTACAATATGCAACCCATATATATTTCTGAATCATATGCTTATGCACGTAAACTGGGGTGTTCAATAACTCGAAAACGATGTAGAAGAAAAATCTTTGAAAAATTGTATATTCATATTTAATACTAAAGAGTATGCTCATTAAATTTTATTGAATTTCAATCATTTCGAATTTCCCCATGCTTTTAACATGGCAACATTGTTGTGTGTAGCCACCCTCGTTAATAACTGTCTTCATTAAGAAAATAGTTGACTCCAATTACGAGCAAGTTCTTTGTTCACGATAAAAATGAATGAATTACACGTCCGAGAAAAATTATTGGGAACACGAGTCCGGAGAAATCGTGCACGGGCATTTTATTTTCTTCGTAATTACACTGTCATTTTTGTAATCGATTCATTTCTCGTCTCAGTGATTTCAGCAATAGATCGAAATTTTTTTTCCTTTTTCAAGGAAAATAAGGGGACATTTATGTTGGCGTTTTATTCAGTTGTCGGTAATTTCTCTTTGGCTTTGTTTCTCGGTAATAATTACTTGTGTTTTTCTTGCATGCTCATTAGACCGGAGTCGTGGAAATGACGTGGGTCGTAGCAGATCACTCTGCAACTCCTGGTACCCGCGAACTGAGTGTGACCAAAGGACAACAGGTGGAGGTTCTGGAGAACGGAAGTAGCCACGCCGGTGGGAACGATTGGACATTAGTTCGATTGCCTCTGGCCCCTGGACAGTCGGAGCCTCCGCCCGAAGGTCTCGTGCCAACCAGCGCCCTCAAACAACCACCAACTACTTCATGCAAAACATCCCCGTCCAGAAAAGCACCGTCTTCGCAAACAAGCACCGTAGGAATTGCTCAACAATCGGTAACCGCGCCTGAGGATGCTGGTGAGTTCGATCGATATTTTTCGCCCCAATTTCCGGGACTTGAAAAAAAAAAAAAAAAAACAAATCTTCAAGGTCGAATGTCCTTCGCAGTAATATTGAATTTCCATGATAATTATCTCGTCGCGCTATTCTTTATTTATTCCCCAACGAAAACGGAGCTGGAACAAGGTCAAGGTCGTCGAGACCCTGAGACACAGGAAGGAATAAAAAGAATGGTGGATAAACCTTCTCAGGAGAGAAACGATAAAAAGCCAACGAGGAAACTGCTCGAAAAAAGTCACACGCATGTCGAAATAACCGGAAAATCTTTATTTAGGAAAGAAAAAAAAACACACATCTCGCCCTCTCCAGCAGCTTCATAAAATTTGCCCGGACCATAAAACGACTGAGCTTAATTTCTTGTGCGAAATAATAACTGACTCTTTCTATTTCATAATCAGGAACTGAAGTTGGTTTCAAAGACAACGTGACTGGCAAGACTGAATATTTAAGAAAGGTGGATAGTTCTCGGTGTCCGACGAGATCCGGTGGCCTGGTGGAAGCTTTGACAGGTACTTAAACATGTAGGAGGAAAGGTTATCACTGTCAGATTTATGCTCTCGCTCACGTAGCAATTTACGATGGACGGTGGTAAAGTAAAAGCCAAGAGAGCACGTCTCGGAGTTGCAGAGTTGAGCTGCACGAAGAGCCTGAAGAGAGGGAGAGAGAGGATCTGCATCGTTAATCCCGTTGCAGGGATCCCAGAGTGGCTGAAGCTTAAGAGGAGCAATTAATTCCTCGGGGTGCGAGGCGAGGTCGATCGAATTTGTCAGCTTGTCGACATCAACGTCGTCCTCGTCTTGGCTGCAAATTCTCCATGAGAGTGTCGATTACTCTTCCCTTTTTTCCTCTCCAATCCTTCGATCTCTACGACGCTCTCGAGAAACGAATATCTAAAGAGTTACGACGAGAAGATCGAAAGGCGCAGCAGAAAAAGATGGCGGGAGAGAAGAAAAAAATTATCGAAGGGTTGGGCACTGATCAAGGGGTGAAAAGTGAGATCAAGAGGAAACACACACACACACACAGGGAGGCGAGAAAAAGTTGAAAAAATGGGGAGGCATGGGCGAGACAGAGAGCCTGGCAGAGACAGATCTGTGGAGCCAGAAAAAGCATCCTACGTGTATAAAAGCATTAGTCCCTGAGTGTGAGCGTCAGAGTGGATGCTCCAAGATTGGAAGGAGAGCCTCCCGGTGCTCTCGCACCCTCTCGACTCTCCTTCATCCTTGCTATATATAAATCATTCGTATTATACACACCGATTGGTGGGAACTCGGACCAAGCCCGAAAATACACTTTGTCATAGCAGCGACGATTTCATCAGCTATTGATAATTCCCCGATCGATTTTCCTCTCCGATTCATTTTAGCCGAAAAATCCTCGAGCTTAAATCTCAAAAAACACTCCAACTACTTCGAAACGTAGTTCTCGTCAGAACGTTCTCGACGGAGATACATTCGGTACACGACGACCATGAGGAACGTGTTCATAAAAAATACCCGAAGGTCGTACAAACGGCCTTTAAATCTCGGGCTCATTTTGACGCCATTTTTGTCGATGGTTAGAGCTTTTCCGGAGCCTGATTGTCAGCACGTGTAGATTAGTCGTTTCCGTTAGATTCACTGTGGCCGGAAAATCCCGTGGACGAGTGTATCGTCCAATGTTTTTTCCAGATTCCCTGGAAAACAAAAAATCCCAAAAATTCTGAAAGTGTAGAGGTCCAAAAACCATGATCGTCCACTTGAAACTCAGAGTTGGAGTGCCAATTAAAAATATCATAGGAAAACTTCATTAAAATTAATGATTGACCAGCAATTACCGATCGATTTCACTCTTCCATTCGTTTCAGCCAAAAAATGCCCTCCCTCAAATCTCAAAAAACGCTCGAACTACATTCGAATCGAATATTCACATTTTCCACATGTCCTCAACATTAAAAATCGTGTCACGAAGCTCTCGGAGGTCCAAAATGCCGTTTCGAGTCAAAATGTTCGGAACAATGACCGAGAATCTCGTTGGACAAAAAAAAAAACAAATTGACAGGACTCCTGCAGTATTTAGAAAGGATTAGAAAGCCCAAAAGTTGTTCCACACTCGGCAGTTTGCTCGAAATAGGGAAAATGTGACAGCTGCTCCAAATTTCCCCTAATTTTCGTTTTGGTCGTGTTAATCAGTGTGCGAGTCTCTCACAGAGTGGTTCTCGAGTCAGTAATGTACGTTTATAATCGTCATATATAGAGAAGCGCTGTAGTCTGCTCGGAGGAGAGACAGGGCGAACGGTAGCGTTCTCCGCATTCGATCAATACGCACGAGCGCGTGTCCTTGACCAGTTCGCAGCCTCCGAGCGGCCGGCAGCCGCGCGACCTATCGCAATTCCCACCCGCCTTTACTTTTCCATGCAAACCCATGCATTTTCCTCTTTTCTCTTTTTTTTTCTTCCTCTATTCTCGTGCGTACAACTAAATTCGTTACGCCGTACATTTCCACCAACTACGTAACTCTTCCGTCATCGCAGACGTCACTTTTACACGTGGCACCCCAGCAGTTCGTATCTCCATATCCAATCCTTTACTCTGGCCCGGAATCCAGACCGAGAATAAGGCCAAGGACGATACGAACCTGAAGTTATTATTCTAATGACTGTCATGTCGTACGATCTTAACAGATCGACGTTTATCCAATTCTTGAATCGTACGTGACCAGCACGTGCCTATGAATGTCAAACAGATTTTCTCATCTCGAGCCCAAAATCTTCCGAGTCTCGATCGGTTCGGCGCATTTTCTGGTTTCCGATCGACAAACTTCGATTCTTGGGAAGATTTCCATTTTCCCAATTTTCGCAGTGGGAAAAAACGATTTTTAAGTTTCCTCAAGAACTTTCTTTTATTTCTGTAGATTATTTATCGAATAATTCCATAAATTCTTGGTTTTTGGTGGGGAAACGATTCGTCGGTCTCATCCCCGTAGTTCGATGTTTCTACTTCGTTAGTTGAGGTCATAGAATGAAGTTGAACGAAAAGGTGCTAATGATTGGAAATAAAAATGTAGCTCGGGGGAGAATAAGGGTGGAAAGTGGACGATTCCGAATGATAAAAAGGCGACAAACTGGATTGCTCCTCTTGACATAAAACGGCGTGTGAAATCGATGCCATAAAAAATATGATTGATCGGCCAGAGATTTTATAACCAGCTGGAAATAAATCAAGTTTGATGAATATACAGGAGCGAGTAGTACATGCAAAAGTAAAGAAACGAAGGCTGCTCATTGGAATGAGAATCGTGCGACGAATTCAACGTGTCTCAATGCTTTCGATCGAGTCGCGCAGCGACTCTCGTTTCTTTTTTGCACACACAGAGCGCTGAGCATTGCCTCGAGACTTTTCGCTCGTTGGTATTAAACAGGAACGTCGTTATTGGTCGTCGTAGTCGTTGTGCGTTAGGCTCTTCGCCCTGAAGAGACTCTTCGGGAGATCGCGTTATTTAATAATATTTATAACCGCCTCGCGTCCACCCAGTTTGCGTGGAGATCGCTTCGCGTCTCGTTTCCCACCTCGAACGTCCTCCCTCGAGCCACTTTACCGGGAGCCACACGTCGTTGCTTATACGGCGGAAAATTGATGCCGATAAAAATATTCGAACGTTATCGCGGCCGCGAGTAAAAATCGAACAACTGTCCATTTTTATACTCACACATAAACACACACGGCAAGCCACGTCGTTGCACACTAATGCGTTGGTGCGGAGGAATCAAAATGATATACGTCGACAATAAATTAAAGGCGCGAGTGAGTAATTTCTCGAGATAAGAAAAAACGAGACTGAAGCGACGGAAACGCCGGATTCATTAGTCGGAATTTATTTCTCGTCACGCTCCGTTTCCATTTTCGCTTTTTTTCTCCTCCTTTTCATTTTCGCACTTCGTCTTCGTATTATTTTTGCTTGTTTTTTTTACCAAATCGAAAAAAAGAATCGAATTTCTCGTTGTAACAGTGTTATGTGATAAAAATCCGCGATG
Organism: Campopleginae sp. 14b; assembly: GCA_030522525.1. Lineage (NCBI taxonomy): Eukaryota > Metazoa > Arthropoda > Insecta > Hymenoptera > Ichneumonidae > Campopleginae sp. 14b. Next base: position 70,572 of record JAPYYS010000969.1, read on the forward strand.
AACGAACATCGCGTCGTTACCGTCATCAGAAGTCATTCTCTACCGCGTTTCGCATTCCTGCATCGAGGTCAGAGTCTTTATTGTTCGATCTTCTGTACAGCTTGTGTCTGTGTGTTTTTCTTTATTTTTATTTTATTTTTGGCATTTTTTGGATCGCGCCGTTATTACGGAATTTCGAAACTCGAGACTCCAGTTTATTTCGCACTTTACTCCGTAACAGGGAAATTCGACAATTTTTATCGTCGCTATATTTTTCGATGGATTTATCGCCCGATATTTATTGTCGGCCAGACCAATTTATTTTCATTGCTCGTGGTCCATACGCTTTCCATGAATTTCGCTGAAAAGTTACGTTTTTCCTCAAATTATCGAGATTTTCAACTTTTTTTTCAAACGAAATTGAAAAATAGGGGAATCGCAATTTCTGCCTTTGAAATGTTGACGTTCTCGTCCAATTCTATTTCACTATTTTTTCAACCAATTCACATTCGACTCAACAAAGTATTTGTCCTGGATTAGTCATGTTTTGTATTGCGATGGCTCTCGTCGACTCGCAGTTCATTCGTCAACCTGTCAATCGCTCGTGTTTGCCGTACTCGAAGCATCGACACGCCTCGTGCACGGTGTCCGAATCAATTATCCTTTTAGCACCTCTGATCCTAGAGCTCAACAATATTCCAATTTTTTTTTATTCCGTTTTCTCCCACTGTTCGTCATCGCGGATGGATAATCCGTCAACTTCGATTTTTTCGAAACAGCGAAAACTCCGGATTGGAAACGAGTAGGATTTTGTTGAAGGAAAAAATTTGAAAAACTGATTTGACCTGAACTTGATTTTCGATGGATCGATAATTATTAGTCATGGGAAATATCAACAAGGCTTAGAATTGTTATTTTTCGAAAAATCTAAAATAAGCTCGTCGCAATCGATGCCCAGGTGTGAGGAAAGTCTCGTGACTACTGAGCAAAACAAAGAATCAAAAGGTCGTCTCCATATGTGAATCCGGTCGAAAGTGAGACAATGAATTGTCAAGTGGTGGCTTTGAATATGTACACAACTAAAAATTGCGTCGAGAAGAAAAGTCTCGATGTGTTTCGTTACTAACGAGTGACAAAATGAATGAATATTAAGCAGAGGTTCGCCGAGGCTCGCTAAACAGAGAAAAAAGCGTTTTTTCCCTCTCAGAGTAAAGCTGGAGGAAAAAATGTACGTACACAAAAGAGCCGAGTGGTTGAACGCACAAGCGAACCGAAAGAATGTTTGCGCGAGCGAGAAAAAAGGAAAAAGAAAAGCCGTTGCAGCACTTTCGTTCGCGTTGATTTACAAACGAGCGAACTTCAATGTTCCTCGATGTATACGAATCGTGAATACGCGCATTATGCATTAATGGACGTATTTTAATTTTATCAAAGACCATCGTCCTCGAGATTCCTCAAAAATGATGAAAACTTCTCGAGACCGTTGACATTCATAAAGACTCTTTCGAGCCTTTGTCTCATACTCGTTTACCGGGGAAAATAACATCGAGGAATATTCAGCTGTTGAAAAAAAAAATTGAATTTCATTCAGTTCGCGGAAGTGGAGACTTCGTCGAATTCGATAAAAAATTATACAGAAATCGCTCGATGTTTAATCTCGGGAGTCCCGGATCTGGAATTCTCAGATGTGTCGCTAGGTCACGGTACACTTTTCGGGATAATTTTCCCCGTATGTTTGAGATGTGTGCGTGTGTGTGTGTGTATGCGGTTATTCGAGAAATAAATGAAATTATCGGCCTGCAACCACAAGCGAGGACGCCGGGCCGGAAACCCGTCGCCGTCCTGACTTTCAGGACGTCCTGACCGTCCAGGAGATTCTCTCATCGTCCTACATTCGGTAACCGCAACAAGGCGTTGGAGCATTTCCATTGCATTCGATTTCGCCATTTTTAATCGCGAATTTGCATCCCAAATGATCATTGACCAAAAAATGTTCTCAATTTTTCTGACGTACTGAAAAAAAAAAAAAAACAGAAAATCGTGGTATCGAGATTCGAGGATCGCGATCCATTTTCAAAAAGTTTAATGTTTCAATTTTCAACAACTTTTCAAATTTAAAATCGATGAAAAAATGGAAAAAAATCCTTGCACGGTATTCAATGTTTCTGGCGTAATGAAAAATCCAAAAAATCGTGGCATTGAGATTAGAGGATCGAATATTTCTATTTCTGACCATTTTTCGAATTCGAAATCGTTGAAAAAATAGAAAAAATATCTTTATCGATAAGACTGTCTCACAGACGAGATCTCTAAAGGGCACAGAAACTTTGGAGTCTTTTGGCAGTTTCCGAGTCGAAAGGAGCGAAAAATCTTTTTTTTTCTATCGCAACATTCGATGCTACAAGTGGCAGAGTCTAGGTACACGGTTTGGTTAGTTTAGGCGCGCAGCAGCTCACTAAAGCGGAAAATAAAGTATGGGGAGCGATAATCGAGTCGCGATTAATTGGAGGACATTTATTTCCTCCGATTAGGCGCAGGCCTCCGATTTCCTCCGATTAGGATAGGCAAAAATTTCCTCACTATTTCAATAGTGAGGAAATTTTTGCCTAAAAACGAATGAGCAGGGCCAGAGAATTTCTCGAGAACATGAGTGAACAATTTTGGAACTGGAAACGCAACTGGAGCTTCTTTGTCGTCGTAATGATCGTGACGATAATAATCGTCACGATGATTCCGCATCGACGAGGCTTTCCGCGCGAGCCACACTCGCTAATCGGGTCTTTCCTTACTGTTCCAATATTGGAACATTTGTCGACGTTGCTTTGGCAGAATTCCAGATTCGTAATAACGCCCGCAGTGACGATCACTTCGAATCCGGATCTTCTTATTCGAAATCCGCATCGATCGTGGCGAAAATGGAAAAATGGCGGAGGAAAAAAAATAAAAAGAGATCGAGAAGGCCAAATCATAGCAGGAAATTCTCTCGATCGAGTGTGTCGCGTGGTGAGGTTGTGAGTGTGTCGAATTCATTGGCGTTCGGAATTTTTCTCAAAAACGAACCCGAATTCGTCTCCCAGTCGGCTTCCAATTCTCAAAGACCCGCAGACATTTTCAACCTTTTCAAAATAATTGCAACGAACAAGAAGATGCAAAAAAAATGGTTTATTTGTATTTCACTGTTTACCATCCCTCGGGCTGCTCGTTACAACGAGTCGTTTGTATTTCTTGAATTCTGGTCAATCTTCAACTACGTACAAAGTTAATTCGTTCAATTTTCTTCACCCGCATTAAATGCTACTTTGAAAATTCTCCGAGCGTGTTCGCCCAAAACGGCGATCGAGACTCTGGCCCCTACTTAACAGGATCAAAGATCGAACCGTAGAAAAAATGACACGTCGAAAAATCTGGAAATTTTGTTAAAAATGACCGAAAAAAAATCATTTTTTACTTTTTTTTTTTTGGAGCAACAAGACTCGCGATTCAGGGGCTCGGGGAAATGCATTTGCGTTGCATAACAAATAGGATACGAAGGATGAGAGAGCCATGTCGAGGAAACAATGGATTCTGTTGTGATATTAAATATATGGCAACTCTACGAGGGAATTGTCTGCACTCAAATGGAAAGTAGAATTTCCAATAGTGGCTAATGTTGCTCTAATGAATATTATGAGCTCGAAAGGATCGATAAGAACATGTGGCGACCTTTCACGAGAGCCTCTTGTATCACAGCGTGTTTGTATATATTTATGAACGTTGACAGAGCAAAGACGGAAATAGCTTGTCGTGTAAACCGAGCGAATTTCTAGGACAAGATTGATTTTTTATAGTTTTTTCGATTTTTTATATTTTTTCTCAATTTTAAATATTTTCTCGTTGACGTTCACTCGTCCCAGAACGTTTGGTAGGAAAGTGTTCTCGAGGCTGAAATTCCCTTTGCATTAACTCGACTAATAATAGATAATTGGAGCGGATGAAATTTTGATTTGCAACTTTTCGCGTTATGAAAAAGATCTCGCGTGTTTTCTGTCGCTAACCACCCCTTTCGTTCTACTTCCATATCGACCAGTCACGACCTTTTATTTCCCAGAATCAGAGGACGTTCTGCTCTCCCTCATTTTTCCCTCCATTTTAATAAACTTTACGCACGCATTCCTGCCGCAATTATTTCAAACTCGCTATATTCTCCCAAGGCAGCACGGTCCATTCCACCGATCGAATGGAAAAAAGTGCAAAAAAAGAAAAAGAAAAATGTGTTCGAAGGCAAAGAGAGCAGTAAAAATGTTGACGAGCTTTTCTCTGGGAGGATGAGCTCGAATCCAGAAAAGAGGAAGAGAATTCCATCCCAGGGACTGTGCAGAGCGATTGAATGAAAAACCGGTAATCCTTCGATGCTTTTTTCTCTCTTTGTCACTCGTTTTCCATCTCGTTTTGCCTCCACCCTCTGCTCTGCTCGGCGTGCATTCGAATGGAAAGGAAAGCAGTGTTGAAAATTCAATCAATTTATTATTCAGGATTCAATTTCCCAACGAGAATCCAGTTATCGTTTTATCCAAAAATATATACATACTCCTCGCCCCATCCAACCCATTGTTTCCCCACGAATTCACGACGTTTCAGACGAAACTTTGTTTTTTTGGCTAAAAAAATTACTCCCCATGCTACGAGCTGGAATTTCGAAATTCCAACTCACTTTTCCTGCCGAATCGCCACTCCGATCTCGTCCCTCGTCCTGAGCTCGATCTCCATGTTATAAGAAACTTAAATTACCTCGTAGTCCAACTTTAGAGTCTTCTTTCAATTACTCTGACTGGAAACAGCGAACCCGTCGCCTCGTTCCTTGCAATCGACAGTTACCAATCTCGATAAACTTGCCATTATAAAATTAAGGAGGCTGGCTACGAACAACAATGTTGCCATGTTGAGAGGGTAGGAAAATTGTCAATCATTAGAATTTAACAAAATTTGGTGAGCATACTCTTGAGCATTAAATATGAATTTACAAATTTTTTAAGATTTTTCTTCTACATAGTTTTCGAGTTGTTGAACACCAGAATTTACATACATAAGCATAGGATTCAGATATATAAAGATATATCTTTTGCATATTGTAAGCTCAAACTTTTCGACAACTATGCAGACGAATAATTTTAAAAAATTTGTATCATCGTATTCGATGCTAAAGGACATTATCACGAAATTTGATTGAATTCTTATCGTATTGTCGTGTGTAGCCAACCCCCTTAAATCCAAGATCCCTCGTCTCGACGATCGAAGCATGAATTTTAAGATTTTCTTAAACAAACCCAAACTCTCGCTCGGAAGAGTGAATTCAAACGAGCGCAGAATGCATTTTTAATCAGATGGATAAATGCATCCTCGACATTTCGTTGTTCCCATGTCGATGCGATACAGATTGGGCATCGCGTCACGTAATACGCACAGAAAAATAGCGTGTGAACAGTTTTGCCTAAAAATACACAACGCAGTAACATCAAGACAAACGCAAACACATACACACACACTATCCTGACGTCAGAGCCATCCTCGAGACTCTTGATTCTCGCTTTAATAGAACCGACCATTTCTAACTGCGACCTTTAACTTTCGTCATATAGTAAATTGGAATCGAACCAAAAACAGTGGGAATTAGCGTCGAGGAAGAAACGGAACGCACACATGTTCGTCGCAAAGTGAATCCAAGATCGAGGCAGCAACTATTTCCGAGAGCTCCGGATCACTCTTCCTCGTTGTTTCGAACGCTCTTGTTGCTCCGAAGCCGCGCAGTTTCCCCTCAACTTCCGCGTTCCGGTCACTCTTTTATATCACATCCCCTCCCCCTTCGCCCTCCAAAATTTACGAGCTTTTCGCGGATCGTAAGAAAGATTGGACTTTTGACATCGATTTTCTTTGCCGAGTGCCAATCCGACGATTTTCGTTCTCTCGCCACGAGCAACGACTCGACAGGAGCAGAGTCCAGACAAACCCTTCAAAATCCTTCTTTTCACGTGGGAAAAGCGACGACCAAGGAGCACACATCGAAACGGTCATTGCCATCCCGCGGCATCGTCTGCTTCCGGGTTCAAGTATTCGTCGGACAGCGAAAACAAAGTCGACATTGTGGGGGAGAGCGCTAGACCGAACTATTATTAACAACAGCCTCGCGCTGGCCCCATCAAACTTATACTTTTGTGACAGTTCGCCGGATTACTTGCTCAACGATACGTTCAACTTTCCATACAGTTTTTCCCCTGGAAAACAAGAGCTTGAGAATCAGTGATTTTCTTCATGCGCCATTGCACGAAAAATCTCCAAGTTCCCAATAATTCCAATCGTGCCTTTGAAGTTTCCACTTCGCGACGATTTTCCGACGTCCAATCCTCGAGTTTTTCAACATTTTTCATGAAAATTTCGTTCGAAAGTGTCGAATGCAAAGTTGAGAGATGAAAAGAAACGATACGCGAAGCAGGTTGGACCGAAATAGGGAAGAAAAGTGAAGGAACGAGAGAAAAGGAATCGACGACAACGTGAGAATCGTTATCCGAGGAATTTTTTAATTAATAACAAATTTTTCCAAATACTTTGGAATCGGTTGCTTGGAAGATTTTCTGAGATTATGGCTACGAGGATCTGACGTGACAGACACTTTTTAAAACGTTAATAACGCTCCTTTTATTTCTTATATCAATAAGCCGGAGCCAGAGAGAGAGAGAGAGAGAGAGAGAGAGAGAGAGAGAGAGAGAGAGAGAGAGAGAGAGAGAGAGAGAGAGAGAGAGAGAGAGAGAGAGAGAGAGATGACGAAAAAGAAGAAAAGTGAAAGAGAACGTCGAGGAGGAACGTAATCTCGAGAAAAGAGAGCGTCGACTGTCAGACTAAACAAACTTTTCCCAAAGTTCTCTTTGCTGTTTTAGACGACTAATCGAGCTCCAAGTTTCTCGACTGAATTTCCTCGCTCCTCTTTGGATTTGCAGAGCTGGTAGTATTCTCGGAAGAGTACTTGTTTCTTTCCTCGCAATACGTTTTTTTTTATTTCCATTATTATTATTTTTATTAACGCAAAGATCGTGTGAAACGAGATTGACGCGTTGAGCCAATTGTCGAAGATATATTTTCGAGAGAAACGTCTTCGGGGACGACGGAAACGATGAGATAGAAAAATTGCCGGTGGGCGAACCAGAAGAAGGAGAGGAGGGAGAACGGTTCTCTGAGAGAGTTTGTGAAACGCAAACTTGGCACAGAATTTCGTTCGAAACGTGCCACGCAGAACGGGCCGATTGCTCATCTCAAACAATATTTCCTTCACGACGACCACGATAATGACTAAATTCGTGAACTAAGACGAAGAGAAGTGGACGAGTCAAAAAAATAAAAAAGTTAAACGGGTTTGCGATTTTTTCATACTCGGGAATTTTGCCCTCCAGTTGTTGAGCCACTCAGTCGGGTCTCCGAGCCCAGAAATGATACATCTTTTTGTGCCTCGTCGATGCTGTCCTTTGCCGCGATCTATTTCGTACCGGAAATAAAGTCCTCGCTTCTAATGAACTTCCGGTCTGTCAGTGGCGTTTTAGCACAATATTTCTGTTTGTAGTTCAAGTGCGAGGGTGTTGTGAACGAAATTATAAAAATAACTCTCTCCCAATTTGATTAACAACGTTGAAAAATGCACGAATCACTCTAATCGCGAAAAATCTTAATTTTTACTCAAACTTTCCGCCATGGGAATACTCCGAAGTGCGAAAAAACATTACGCTCGTTTACCAAGTAGGCGATTGAGACGCAATCAACTTTCCTTTCTGTGCTTATGCTCTGTTAACATTGTCGTTTCATCCCAGACACCTCTGTGCCATGTTTCAGAATCCGTCTCTACCGAAGGAAATGGATCCACAAGTACAAGTTCGCCTGGCAACAAGAGACGTGGATTCAGCGGGTGAGTTTACAATTTTCGACAATTCCAACAAATTTTCTATAAAAATCCATCAAAATTGCGTTTTTTTTGTACAATTTTTATTCGCTAAAGTTCATTGGACCCAAAAAGTTGAATAAATCTTTCCTTGCATCGATTTTTTCCTTCAACCATATGACCAAAAGTTTGCACTCAATTTTTCGTTCCTTTTGCGTTTTCATTCGCATACACAGCGATAAAGAAAACCACCCTGTCGACATGTTCACGAGCCTTCGCGTTCCACACGACTATTTATTTTATCTCAATTCATCTGTCTCTCGAGTCTCACACTAGAGATTGAAAACGTTCACCCAAGTCTCGTCATCGCCGAACCAGTGCAACGCCCAAAGCTTTTCATTCATTTCCTTCGCGCTACGTAAATTTCCAGTTTATGCAGGAACAAAGACATGCGTGCGTCTTTCTTTATCCAGGGCAATTCCACAATACATCGCTTTCTGAATAAAATAAAATCGGATGGAATAATGGAAAAAATGAATTTTCATGGAAATTCGAAAAAAATTTCGTCCTTTCATATTTTTTAAATAGAAAAAAAATCGAATCGATCAAAAAAATTGACAAAAAATAGACAAATTTCTTTTTTCGTTGTTTTTTATTTTCCGTTTATTTTTTTGTCAAGTGGAAAAGTAACGTTCTCTCTTTATTCCAGAAGAAAATGGCTGCCACAGCCCTTACGAAAGCTCAGCCAGGGTAAAGTCGAGAAGTCGACAAGCACAGCATCGGTCGATCGTCCATTGCCGTTGCTCAAAAAGACTGGCTCAGACAAGCGTTTCAAGCTGCCGACCGGCGACAAATCCGGCAGAGCCGTTTCCGAGGGCGAAGAGGAGGAAGAAGTTGAACTTGACGACGGCGAGACTCCGACATTCCTCGAACAAAATGGAGGCGAAGACGGCGAAGACGATTTCGAGCTTCCACCGCCCATGAAACCAATCACAGAGCCGATACTCGTTGCTACCGGAAACGGGCCACCGGGCTCCACGATACCCGATGAATTGCCTGGCAAACGAGTGAGTTTTCCATTTTTCCCGAATTTACACCAAAGATCCATCGTCGTTGACAAATTTTCGACTTTTTTAGGCTCAGGCCACACGTCGATATCGATCATTTTAAACTAATCATCAATACTCGAAATTTTCTGCTTCCAAATGCCAAAGAAAAAACGATAAAATCTCAAACTACACATTTCCGATGAAAATTTATTAAAAAATGAATCATTTTTTTCCGTTTAGCCAATAACGAGACAGGCAGACAAAGCGGTTGAAAAAAAAATTCGAATTTTTATTTTTTGAAGCTCAAAATTCGACGACGTTGAAGTTCGCATCGTTGGAATGCAACGAAATTCTATTTTTCTTTGCCAAAACCCATTATTTACATTTAGAATTGAATTGTGATTATAAAACGATCGGTTTTTCGCTCCAGAAAAATAAATCGGCTCGGAAAATTTGCATACTTGAAAAAATTAACCAAATTATCAAAAAAAAATCGATATTTTTCCTTGCATTCCAACGTTGCAGACTTCAGCATCAAAAAATTCATAATCTCATTAATTAAAATCTCACAAACATGATTATAGATTCTAAGATTCGAGAAAAACTTGAAATTCCATTTTTTTGCAAGAAATTCGACCAACTGCTTCCTAAATCTCACAATCCTTGATTGATCAATGAACGAGCGTGAAAATATGCGAAGCATTGATTTTACAGATTGGAAAAAAAATTTTGAGCCCAATCGAAAAGTACGGTCATTATTGATTCAGCCAAAAAAATTTCAGACTTTTAGAAATTATTTTTATGCGTGAATCTCTGGATTCTTTAGTGATTCATTGGCGAAACGAATATCGCGAAAATCTGCTCTAGTTCTCGGAATTCTAAATACGTGGGTTGCCTCACGAGACAGAGTTGAGCAAGCTGGAAAGCATTTTTTTTTTTTTGACTCGTGCTATTGCGATCAGAGATGCTCAGTAGCGTATCTGGTCTCTGGATACTAATCAAAATTAATATTGCACAGAGTATCTCGTGCTGGTCGTTAAAGGGGAAACGGGTGGGAGGTGGAGGGGGAACCGGGACGGGAATCGCGTGCGCGCTGTTGGTCAGAAAAGAAAAAAAAGGAGCGAGACTCGATGTAACAATAATTGTTTGCCTGCTGGGTTTTTTTAATTCTCGTTGGTTCGTAATTGAAAACGAGCATTCTCGCGTTCGCCTTAGCAGCGATAAGGTGGCAAACGCATTTGATAAGCCTCGGAAGTTGGGACCGTTGCATCCACATACATTGACAAAAGAAATAAATAAAATAAACGTGTGCACGTCGAGAAAGACTGTACGTTAATCATTGGCCCCGTGCTCCGACGAATAAACATTTAAATGACGAATGCAATCATCCAAAGTTATTGTCTTCTCAACTCACATTCACTTAAGAACGCCTCTCTTGATCGTTTTGTTTGCAGACTGCCGAACGATCTATCAAGACACTCGACGGAGCTACTACCGCTGACCTTGCTGAGATCGAGCAAATAGTCAAGGAGAGAATGGTGAGCTAACAGCTGACTTGCATTTTAATTTCTAACGAGATTCTCTCATCGTCATTCATAATGTTTGATCATCACGAGTCACAAACTTTTTCTAAACGACGTAAATTCTTTCAAAAAAATGTTTCCGCGATTTCCTTGTCGCAATTCATTTGGATGGACGAATTTTTATTGAGATTCTTTCAAGCCCATGATATTGTACGAGTTACAAAGAAAATAAGGAAGAAAAAGACAAATAATTGAAAATAAAATCGTTTCCGAAGGAACAACACACGGAAAATCAGGAACGTCACAGTTTGATGAGAACGCCGGCACGATCATCAACCGGCGAGGATGGTTACAGCGGAAGTGGCAGTGCCTCGATAACCGAGGAGGTTGATCCCGAAGCCGCAGCGTTGGCAAAGCGGCAATTCGTCTTACGAGAGTTGGTCGAGACTGAAAGAGACTACGTGAACGATTTAAGACAAATAGTCGAAGGTTATATGGCGCACATGAGGGATCCGGAGAGCGATGTTCCGTTGCCCGAAGACCTTCGGGTCGGCAAGGACAAAATGGTCTTTGGCAATCTTGAGGCAATTTACGAATGGCACAGAGAGTGAGTCCAACATAACGTCCAACCTTTTTTAGCATTATTCCTCATTGCTGAGTCGTTTCCAATATTCTAGACGACTGAACTGACGCCCACGATCATTTCTAATCCGGCAAATGTATCGAAACTGCCTCGACGTTAATTTTCCATCTTTTTTTCTCTCTCTCTCTCTCTCTCGACAGTTTTTTCCTCAAAGCTCTTGAGCGTTGTCTCGAACGACCAGAAGAACTTGGTCCCTTGTTCAAACGATACGAAAGAAAGCTCCACATGTACGTTGTGTATTGTCAAAACAAGCCAGTCTCAGAATACATTGTATCCGAGTACATCGACACGTACTTCGAGGTAAATGTCCCAAAATCAATTGTCTCTGCTCCCACGATTCTCTTTCCCCATTTTCTTCAACCGAGACACTCTTTTTGCCCAGGAACTACGAGTCAAGCTCGGACATCGACTGCAACTTTGCGATTTGTTGATAAAACCAGTTCAGAGGATTATGAAGTATCAATTGTTGTTACGCGACGCTCTTCGACTTACGGAAAGGACACAGAGACTCTCGGAGATCGAGGATCTTAGAGCGGCCGCTCACGTTATGCGAGTAATTCCTAAAGCAGCCAACGACATGATGGACGTCGGCAGATTGCAGGGCTTCGACGTGAGTCGCAATCCACAATTTTTCTAATTTTCAATTTTTCAATTAACAAATATAATTTAATTAATAATTTATCAATTAATTAACAATTTAATTAACAAGAGTTGAAAATTCGTGAATTTTGATGCATAGGGAAAAATAACAGCGCAAGGAAAATTACTGTTGCACGGTCCGCTCCTGGTAAGCGAATTGTCGAACGTGCAAGCGCGAGCTCGCGAGTGGCAAATCTTTTTATTCGAGCAAAATATAATATTCAGTGAAGCAGTTGGCAAGAAAACTCAGTTTACGAATCCCGCCTATACCTACAAAGCTCATATCCAGGTAAGTCCTCCCTCGATATCTCTCGAAAAGGATTTAATGGGTTAAAAAACGTGAAACTCAAGCCAGGAGCTTGAACGATCGTTACACGATGTTGGTAAAGTAATAATGAGGCTAAAACCTTCCACAGGTGAATAAGATGAGTTTAGAGGAATGTCCGGAGGAGAGTGAGAAGTTTATAATCCGTTCGACGGATCCGTTGTCGCCGGGTGTAGGATTTGCATGCAGCGTAATAGACGAGACCGGTCCACGTAAACAAGAGTGGTGCGACACCATAACGTCAATATTGCAGACCCAGCACGATTTTCTCAAGGCCATACAGTCGCCGATCGCCTACCAAAAGGAACTTACCAAATACCCACAGTAAGCGTCTCAATACCTTCCACAGAAAAAGAAAACCAAAAAAAAAACCAACAAAAAAATCAACAAGCAAAAATAAATAAGAACAAACACCTCACTGATTCTCTTTCAACACTTATAAACCTGTGAATAATTCGTTCCAACAATATTTTTGTATATTTTATATATGAGGAATAACGAAATGCTGTAAGGTAGAAAAAGCAGTAGTAGTCTAATCCTGGGACCCTTTAACCACCTTACTTTCGAAGGGAATAGAAAGGAGAGAGAGAGAGAGAGAGAGAGAGAGAGAGAGAGAGAGAGAGAGAGAGAGAGAGAGAGAGAGAGAGAGAGAGAGAGAGAGAGAGAGAGCGAGAGAGAGGCGAGAACGAGAACGAGAACGGGAGAAAGAAAAAGAAGATGAATAGACGAAACCGAAGTAAATGAAAAAAAAAGCAAAAATTACATGACGACGTCCCATGCGACACGAATCCCTCTTTGAGAATTATTGAATTCGCTCTTGTAGCTTCTTCGAAGTCTTCTCACGATAATTACTCTCACTTAAACTTGTTCTCTTGCTCCCCCGAGCCTATAACATTTGCTAATCCGTTCCAATGTGCATATATACATATTACCAACGTATATACCCCCATATATACATATATACATACCTGTTATGTATATATTTATATAAAGGTGTGTGTATGTATATGAAAAACTTATAAATATATATATGGCGTGGTGAGAGGGGCGCTTGCTGATGAGAGCCTATCGTATCAATAACATATTACGACGAAAATGTACGATATATTTATAGTAATTTTAATAACGTTTATAACACCGCACTCGTCGCACCAGGCGACAGTGTATTGTAAATAATACATATATTACTTGAGGATACCAAACAAACCAACAATACAAAAGAAAGATGAAACAAATCAAATTATAACCAACTCGTATGAGCGTAACACTTTGTTTAGAATAAATCATCAATTGATCAAGACAAAGATTCACTCCGATGCATCGTAACTCCTTTTTATTCTTACCCTTTGCCTCACACGTAGCTAAACTTTCTAACAGCACTCAGCACCTGATCGCTTGTATTCTTTTTTTTTTCTTTTTTATCTGACCAAAAAGACGCAGTACTCGTGTCCCCAAGTGTCTCGATGTTCTCAACCCTCTTCGATCCTCCTTCGCCCTTTTCCTCCTCGCTTGCTTATCGAATCCCCAACGTTTTTAGTCTCTCGACGTGTGTAAGGTTTTGTCTTAATTAACTTTCTTCCTACCAGCACCGACATCCCTGGGATTTCTTAACGCCTTAAGTAACACGACGTCTTGACATCGCGTTTTACGAGAAATCTCATTTTATTTTTACTTTTTCGTCCATGACGATGGGGAAAAAAAATTAATCCCTCATTTTTTGGCTCTTTGGAGAATGCTGGAAATCATTTTTCTCTTTTTCTCGATGGATATTTTGTTGTTCTTAATTTTATCCAATTTTTTCCAACATTTTTGTTGGTTCGTTGTCGATGGAACGAGCAAAAAAATTGAAATGAGAGAATCTCTGTAAGCGTCGACGATCTTTGGCATGATTCGCGATTCCTGAGCTGCACATGGACTGCCTTGGGTACTTTGATCGGTAACCCGGATGAAATTATTAATTCTCGATCGACGTTGTACGAAAGTTTCAACGACAATAATTCCGGCTGAGTTTTTGAGCGTTATTGAAAAAATTGTTTCTGCCAGAAGAGCTTTCGCACAAATTTGACGAGAAAATAATAATTGTATTCCGGGGAATTAACTAAAAAACTTATTGGTCAATTTAGAAGCAAAAATAACGAAAAATTCGATTGAAAAAGCATGAGGGTCGTACTGTGTTTTTTTTAGTTTTTTTTTTTTTTTTTTGATTTTTGGACATTTATTTATGATTTGCTGGCCGTAACAGCCGTGGCACGACGCCGGAACCATCATCGGTGACTAGAGCAGCGGTCTCGATACCACCGACCCTTACGGTTACCGGATCTGCTAATAAAGACCCAAGAAACGGACATTCGCGAAAGAATCAACCGGTCCAACGAGCACACACCGGCGGACTGGAGGGCGAAACTCCTCGCACGCCTAGCCCGACCAAGAGTAAATTGAATTTCCTCGAGGGATTCAGGAACACGTTACGCGCTCGTTCACCAGTTCGCACCAATTCCATTCCGGTGAGCGAGAGCTTTTGATTTTCCGAAAACATTTCTTTTCT
>JAPYYS010000969.1:85188-188674 GCA_030522525.1 Campopleginae sp. 14b
ATTCATTTGTTCATTTATTTATTTATTTGTTTATTTGTTGGTTTATTTTTTAATTTTTGAATATTATTTCGGTGCACGCGGGCTCAATTCTTAACGCGTCTATAGAGAAATGGAAGAAATTTGGAGAGGGATGAAAAAACGTTATGCATTTTAATATCGCAGCCTTTTTCACGATTCTATACTAGAATTCTTTTTCTCATTTACTGTTTTACAGCCAAGGGACTCTTCCGCTTCCTCCTCTTGATGCCTATCGCTATGGGCTCTCTATTGCAATGCATTGTGTCATTGCGGCAAGAGAGCCTCGTACTTCTATTACTAAACAATATAAAGACACGAGAGACACTAAAGAAAAGAGTTGTTGTTGCTTTTTTTTTTTTTTGTTAATCAGACGACTTAAATGAAACGTGAGAACAAAAAACACGAGATCAAACGAACACACCAAAGAGACTATCAAAACAGCCCCCTTAAAAGTACAAATATCTAAATAAACGTGCGGCAATGATGTTTAGTGTCCAAAGTGCCCTACGCTAGTTCAAGAAATATGAAATCTA
Organism: Campopleginae sp. 14b; assembly: GCA_030522525.1. NCBI lineage: Eukaryota > Metazoa > Arthropoda > Insecta > Hymenoptera > Ichneumonidae > Campopleginae sp. 14b. Next base: position 85,740 of record JAPYYS010000969.1, read on the forward strand.
TATATTAATATCATAAGAGTTTGTAAAGATAATATGAGAATAAATTTTCAACACATTTCCATTTATTTATCCGACGAGACGACCGAGGAATATGAAATGCGCTTCTCGATGCTAGACTAACCAGCACGTTCGGGAATTATTACGAAAGGTAATGGGCGATGGTGATGGTGGTCATTCTTTAATCATCCTCTTCTTTACTCAATATACTTTGCTGTTTTCTCCGCCTATAGCCTCTGGCTTGGAATTTACACCGAAAGAATTATATTTGATTAATTTATGTCAAGTTTTTCGATTATGTCCAATTTTTACAATTTTTTTCTTGATTTTTTGGTTAAATCGAAAATTCTATTTGCGAGGTTTTAGGAATTTGTTAATTATTTCTTTGGATTGGAAAGGGGACAAATTTGAGCAAAATTTTTAAATCGTCGAATGTCACATTTGAAAATTTTGGAAACGTAAAATTTCATTTATAATTCTTTTGGTGTAATCGCGTCTAATTCTATTGAACGCTGTACGCGCTTGGCAATAACGACAGTGGTTAAGCATGAGCTATGGGAAGAAGTTGAGACGCGGGAACGGTGAGATTTGAGTGGAAATAAAATATATAACGAGGAGGTGGCATGCGAGGGAAATTTTGGAAAGAAACGCATGAGGATCTAATTGAGAAATTTAGAAAAAATGAAAGTTTATACAACGAGAAGGAAAACGGACATTTCTCAGGTGGCTCCAGGAGCGCGCGTGAGATTAGCAGCTGATTGGGGAAAACTACACGCCGGTGACGAGCTCGTAGTTTCTCATTTGGATGGTCCTGGTCTGGTCGTTTCGCCGCTCGATGCGAAAGAAGAATTGTGGATACCGGCGAGTCTCATCCCTAATTCTTCGTTCAGTCGAGCTTGGTCGTTCAGGCCAAGAAAAACTGATTCCGAAAGAAACAACGTCGCGACAACCAAATTATTGGACAAGAAAGGTCCGCCCAAAATTTTGGGAGGCTCCTCACCGGTCAGGGTGACCGCCGGGGAAATCGCCAGACTATCCGTCGAAGTGAGCAACGCTGACGGTGCTGTTATCACCTGGACAAAAGAGGACGAGAACGAACACGATGTTGAAACTGACGAACGACATCAAATACGCCAGAGCACCGGTCTCATGTATCTTGAAATCTCCCGATGTCGATTGTCCGATTCCGGAGTTTATCGTTGCAGCGTTCAAGCCGAAAATGGCTCGTGTTCCGCCAAAATTACTCTCTGCGTTATGGGTAAGTATCAGCGACGATCTAATTTTCAGAACAAACTCGAGAAAGGACGGAACCTTGAACAGGTATACGCCAAACTTTCATCATATTATCGTGGTTCAAGCTTTTTACAAGTTTCTTCAAAAATTACATTCCAAAAATGTATTCGCCTCGAAAATGTTATACTTTGAGTTTCCAGAAACGTTCAAAAACGGTCATGTTGAAGTTTGCATCGTTGGAATGCAACGAAATTCTGTTTTTTCTTGAGCAGAGCTCGTCATTATTTTCAATTGCGACCCAAAAAATAAGAAAACCCTCAAAAATTACCATAAATCCCAAAATTCAATAAATAATTAATGGAAAAGAACATTTTTCGTTGAATCTCAACATTGCGAACTTCAGAATCATTAAAAACATTTACTTTGTTTCGTTTAATGAGTCCGAGCCTGTTTTTTTTTGTGTTTTTCCACTCACCTCACCCCTGCGGGTCTATTGGACCCGGTAAACGTGAGCTGATCGAAATTTTTCGAATGTCTTAAGAAAAAAGAAATAAGAGATGAAATTTTCGATGTACCAGGGACCGGTGGATCGACTTGGGCTTACGTACTGAGCACGACGAAGGTGAAGGTCGATTGGGAAAAGCGTGAGGTCGATATTTGCGACATCGAGTATAGAACGATCCCGTCGTCGATGTGGCTGCCAATCTTGGAGAACGTTCGAAATCCGCCGGCAATAATCGAACTCTCGTCAGGCGCGTCGTACAGTTTCCGAGTGGTTGGTAAAAACGGAAATGTGACATCGCCCTCGGCGGTTGTGACCTTACCCGTGGACGAGAGTATCAGTTGGGAAGCTGAGCAGTTTATCGGTCGATACTTGGAACTGGACGAACTGGGTAAAGGACGATACGCGATCGTCAGACGCGCCAGAGACAGAGGAACTGGCCAAGAAGTTGCGCTAAAGCAAACGCCTCGACATAAACAGTCGCGAAATCTCACACGTGCCGAATACGATTTATTGGCTTCTACACACCATGGAAATATCGTCAGAGCGTTCGCACTTTTCGAGAATGCTCCACAACCCGGAGTGGACACTATTGTGTTGGAATTGTAAGTGAAACCCTCGAAAATGTTTCCTACAGATGAATTTTCGCAAAAATTGATGTTGCATTTCCGAATTGTTCCAAAATCGAACTTCAAAACCTTTTTTTCTTCTTCGACTGTCTCCCAATAAAAATCACTGATGAAATTCTCAAATTCATAACGCGAAATCGAACTGCAAAACCTTTTTTCTTCTTTAACTGTCTCTCAATGAAAATTCTCAAATTATTAACCCAAAATTGAACATCAAAATCTTTCCTTCTTCTTCGACTGTCCTTCAATAAGAACTGCTGACAAAATACTCATGAAATTTCGTGGATATATCGTTACAGAGTCCGGGGGCCAACGCTCTTCGTGTATTTGAGTAAAAAGACTGATTACACAGAATCGATGGCGAGCAAATACGCGAATCAGTTATTGTCGGCACTGCAATGGCTGCATCAAAGAAGCAAATGTCATTTGGATGTAAAGCCAGAGAACGTGCTGGTCGATCAAGACACGGGAATCGTGAAACTTGTGGATTTGGGAGAGGCCGTCAGGAGGCCGGTGGACGAGGTAGTTCCTCCGGCAGACTTGGAGTTCGCAGCTCCGGAATTGGTGCTTGGAAGGCCCACAGGATCCTACACGGATATGTGGGCTGCTGGTGTATTTATTTACGTACTTTTAAGGTAATTTTCGATTCTGTCAAAATTCCAACAACTCTGACTGCCTCGATCTCGGAAGATACAAGGAATTTCATTTTCCAGCGGTTTGTCTCCATTCCTTGACGACTCGGTCGAAGAAACTACTGCCAACATTTTGAAATGTGATTTCTGCTTTCCCGACGAATATTTCGAAACAATATCAAACGATGCCAAGAATCTGCTTAGCCGACTGCTGTGCCTGAGAGGAGAAGAACGTGCCGATGCGGGAGCTGCTTTGAATTCGCCCTGGTTTACGGTGAGCCCGAATTTTTACGAAAAATAATCATTCTCCATGGACTTAATTGCTTTGGGGAAACCGAGAGACAGGCTTTTTGGTTCTGAACGTTTTTTGGTGTGATTCCAGGTGACGAAAGGTGCTACGATACCCGCAAAACGTATGGCAGCGTTCACGGACCGTCGAGCTCACTGTTCGAAACCCCATCAAGACCACAACGACACTTTTTACTCGTAATATTAAGAAAACCCATAATTACTCTCCTTAATCATCTCCATCATGTTCGTTGTTATAAAAAAATGAAAATTTAACTATTAATAATGATTTTCAAGGAACCGACTAGCCTCAAACTCGTATGTAAATAAAATCTATTTAAATTTGTACTTTGCAACGAAACAAATCGCTCCTCGTGACTTTAGTCGAGCAAACAGACACGAAATACTTAGCGAGATATCTTGTGTGTACTTATCCGATATTTTCGAATGACATGTACATATTTTTGTATGAAACGTTGTTATTACAGTTCTTGATGAAGGAAAACAATTTCTCTCTGGCCGAAAAGTCAAATTCGTCATTTTCGGAGCTCCGCTCGTGCCTGAAAAATATTTTATCATACTTTTTTTTTATCTCAAGAGTTTAAGGGGTTTCAATGATCGACCAGCTGCAGATTCTCGAGGAATTTATCTTCAACAAACGGTTCAGTATTACGAGGTCGTTGCCAATGATGATATTTTGTTTTATCACTTGAGATCGATCAGTTTGATTCAAGGCAGGGAAATACCTAATGGAGAGCTCTCAAAGTCTTATCGTCAGATTCAGCCATGGCATCGAAGGCTCTGCATGATTCGGCTTGTTATTCGATTGCAATTTGCAAAGCAACGATAGAAAGTGCAACTTCCGGTTTGACGTCTTTCTATTTATTTTGGGTTTTTTGAAAAAGAGTGACTCGAGCAAGACATTGCGGGGTTTCTATAAACATCGATGGCCACATTGACCTCCGGTTATTTATCTCTCGCGTCGGTACGACAAGTGATTGGCTGTCTGTGCAAAGTTTTGTCTCTTTTGCTAAAGATACTGCTGGCGGACCAGAACAACTGTGGTCATTTGACTCTCTGCAGCGATCGCGTTACAGAATGCTACAGACGCGATAGTCGCACATCGTCCATGCATTATCAACGACATCAGCTATGGAAGGAGAATATGCCTCTGAAGGTGTCGGATTACGAGGAGTCGCTAAAAGATTTTTTTCATCAGCCACGAGATTCGACAACGTCGTTGCACTCACTCCGACAATTATTTGTTTTAGGAGGTCCGCCGCATACGACAATATGATAAGAATTTAATAAAATTTGGTGACAATATTCTTTAGCATTGAATACGATGACACAATTTTTTTCGATTTTTCCTCCGCACAGATGTCGAATAATTTGAATTAACAAAATGCAAAAGATTTACCGATATTTATTTCGAAATCCTGTGCTAATGCATATAAACTCTAGTGTGCAATTACTCGAAAACTGTGTCGCAGAAAAATCTCAAAAAATGTGTATATTTATATTTAATACTAAAGAGAATGCTCATGAAATTTCATTAAATTCTAATTATTCCGAATTTTTCTATGCTATTAACATGGCAGCATTGTTGGTGGTAGTCGCCCTCCTTAAAGGTCTGAATATTTTCGTAATGAATCTGCAGGTAATTTATTTTCCAACGATATTCGTTGCTCAATACATCGAGCTGGACTTTGAATGTCATTTCTATGAGGAAATGAATTTGATGGAACAATCACGAAATAATTTCGTCTTTCTTTCTTCCTGCTGATTTTTTTTCTGATCGGAACATTCAGGATTTTCGAAATAGTTATTCACGGATTTCTTCAACACACTGAGCCTCGAGTACTCACAGCTTTTTCCTCACGTAATGGCCAGGCGAGCCCTGCAAAAATTCTATCAAATCGTGTAACGATGACCCGTTTGTTCGATCGGTATTTCACTCAATACTCTCGGCGATACTTATTGTTCGATGTCTCTGTAAGCGAATGTGTGTCTATAAGCACAAGGGCATTCTATAGATAAAACGACGTACATTAAGGTCTTGAGTCATTTGGCTTTTTTTACACGAAAAACGTATCGCAGGATGACAAGAAGTGTAGAGAACTTTGTCAGCTATACGTGGGCGACGAACGTTTGTTTTTCGATTTACTTTTTTAATTATAGAAATCGTGCTTTCGGTTTGAGGAATTATTTTCAGTTTTTTCGCACTCGGGACGTGAATTTGCGAAAATAAAAATCGTTCAGTAAGAAATCCCAGATATTGTTGATCGACAAAGACGAAGGGCATTAGGAATCAAATTTGCAATTGCGATTTACGAGAACAACCTCTTTTTTTCGGACTCATGGAAAAGGTTTTGCGAGAAGGATGTCAGGCAAAAAAATGGGCAGGGATTCGATCGGTTTTCCCAAAAAAATTTTATTCACATTTTGTCAATATTTCGGGAATCCGAAGTTTCTTTTTGCAATTTTTATTTTCGCGTTAAAAACCGCAAAAAAAAAACAAACGCGGATGATTCTACAATGTCAAAGATTTTGACGCGAGTGAGAGGAACGTAAAGGTGCGCGTTTAGCAATAATCTATTCTGTGCAAGGTCCGCAAAGCATGGATCCTTAGGATGTATAAATAACACCTCGTAGTCGACGCATTGCTCCATTGAACTTTGGCGCTCGCGGGGCTCAACATTTACTGGACACTAGCCAGAGTTACGCAAGTTAAATCTCGCTCGCTCGTGTTATATCTCCTCGCACCGCTTTTGACCTCAATACCTCGCGGGTAGAATTGACCTTGCGTCTCATTACCGACGAGGTAGCACACAAAAACAACAATAGGGGAAACGCACCTAACCTCTCATTAATTGTATTTCACTTTTAAGGTTTTTTCTTCATTTTTTTTCACTCCCGAGAATCTGTTCTTCATTTTTTACTCCACGGAATCAATATGCAGTTTTTTTTCTCTCAATTCCCAACAGGGTAAGTGAAATATGTAAGCACAAAACGTCCCACTGAACATCGAAAACGTCCAGGTAATCCAGTTTGCAGTCGGAGTAGGAGGTTTTCCCTCCCGAAAAAGAAACCAACATGGCGTCATTTTTATCGATCGACGTTCAGACGTTCGTTGCTCGTTCTGGATTGTTATAGATAATAAAAAGCTCGTGTTCATTCTTCTGTTTGTTTACTTTATTTTATTAATAGCTTCAAAATGTATCGATCATACTTTAGTTGCCAAAGTTATACGAAATGAATGATGACGACAAAATTATGTAACGCTGTATGGAAAACCAGGAATTTCATCGGAATTTCGTGCCCTCTAGGACTCTCGGGCTTATTTGGGTACGTTAACTTATTGCCCCAAGTTGCTTGAAGGTGTCAGCAAAAAAAATGAACTTTTCGTGAAGAATTCATCGGTTTTTCGGTATTCCAAAAAGTTTTTGTCTTTCGAATTCATCGTAGACTCGCTTTGATGAGTGGAGAAATATTCCCAACATTTGTTTGCATGCAATCGCGTACGAGCATAACGATAATATTGGATATAAGTTGTAAACCCTCGAGCTTGCCAATGATCGATCGTCGCACACAAGGGCGGAGAATCGCGAAGCTCTAGCCGCTCCCATTCGCAAATTTTCGTGTCGTACGACGATCCCAAAAAACATCCGACAAAAGGAACAATTAAAAGGCCTTTCGGAAATGATTACAGGATTTTGGAAAATCAGAAATCAGTACTGAATGGACAATAATTTAGAGGTCACATTGTCGATAAGTTTTGACCAACACTGACTGTTCGATTGGCCAGTCCTTGAGGGCTAGGAAATAACGAATAGCAACATCAATGTGTATATGCAATATTATTGTTTGTCAATATAATAGCAGCGCGTGCCCGGACGTCACAAAGTCAAGAGGCTATCGAGTATGAATTGTTTTTATGATTAGCTCACGAAAATCCATTAGAATATCAGATATTTTCGAAAATCGAAAAAAAGAGAGGTTATGAAAGAAAGTTGAGTACACGCGAGCAGAATTCTTTTTTCCGTTGTTTTTTTGTAATTCTTGAAAAATATCGATGTTTTTCAATTCCCATGACGTAAAAAGCGAGGTATCCCGAAGCTTTTTGCCGACTCGTGAGAATCGCTCAACGAAAGCTGCGTCAATGAAAGAGCACGAAATGAGTAGATGATTTTGAAAGGGGAAAAAACACGGGAAATCTTAGACCTTGCGAATTTCACGATCACGGTTAACCGTTAGAATTCGGATTCAACGAAAATGTCTCGAGAAGATTAGTCGTAGTCGGAACGTTAGGTTTTCCTAACCATTCTAGAATTGCCGTCGCCGACCTGATTGACCCTGACACGATAGTCGCACGCTATTGGTTCGGTGAGCGGAAGTGACGCAGAAACCCGCGAAAACACGCTCATTCGAATGCGATCTAGACGGCGCCGTTTTTAACAAAAACACTGAGTATTCACAACGGGATCATTTTTTAATCGAAAAAAAACCAATTGGTTAAAATCGATCTTCGATGTTTTTGATGAATTGTAATTTTTTTAAATTAAAAATAGAAAAACTCTAAACAATAAGTCGCTCGAAGAAGAAAATGCGAAGGAAATGAAGTTTTTTTTCGATAAGGAGGATATGATCCATTTAATCGAAATAATTAAGGGAATTATATTGTTTGAAGGATTTAATAATAAAAAAATTATTTGTTTAGTCGGAGCTCGGAATAATTGGGTTTTATACTTACTATTTCGGAACACGCGGTCTGATAGAAATATGTTTGTCCATGAATGACAAACACGAAAGAGTAAGAACGATTAAAAAAATGTATAACAATGATTTGACTAGCGTAGGAAAAGCAGAGCGAGCCAGTGGCTATACAAAGTTTAGTGTCAGGGTCTCGTATTCCGAGGCAAAGAGACGGATGTATAGTAAAAAGACGAGGAAGAAAGAAAGAGAGAAATTGAGAAAATGGCCAAAATCGTGCCAATAATTGCGGCACAAGCGCGTCTACCCCGTGCGTCGGAGCGCATGCGCAAAAGTAATCGAGAGGGGGGCACGTGATCGCGTTCTATTCTTAGCGGAGGGTCGGTTCGTTGAGAAGAACACTGCCTCGCTCACTCGTCGTCCGGCGCGCGTCCGATACAGGAGTCAAAAGTCTCTCCTTTCTTCCTTTTTGCTAAAAACCCCTTGTTCACACACACACATACACAAAAACCCGAAACACAAAATGTCTAATCTCGCGGACCCCGTGGCTTTTGCCAAGGATTTTATCGCCGGTGGTGTTTCCGCCGCTGTGTCGAAAACCATTGTTGCGCCGATTGAGCGTGTCAAGCTGCTGCTCCAGGTCCAGCACATCTCGAAGCAAATCGCTGAGGATCAACGTTACAAGGGTAAGTCCAATAAATAAATTCTTTTAAACCCGCCCGAATTATTGCAATTCCTTGAAGCGGAAATGTCGCCGGAACATTTTCAATCATTCAACTATCGAGTTGAGTGGTCGGTAGATGCGTGGGGTGTGTGCTCGTGCGTCACGAGCAGATCGAGAGCAAATTTCAAATATTTTACAAAATGGTTCCAATCACCAATTATGATCGGCTTGAAAAAAAAATTCGAAACCCGGAACAGATCGAGAGTTTTGAATGAGTTTGCGATCGAATAAGTTATCCAGTCGAAAAAAGCATGCCTCGTGTTCGAAACTCAGAAAGCCGTTATCTCGGCAAGAAGCAATCGGTCCCAAGCCGCGCGTGTCAAAGGCAAAATCAACTCGGGTCAATGTCAAACCTGCCATTAAAAGAAAGAGTGGAAGAATCTGAGGCAAAGGGCCAGAGGCTACGCGAATTGAATTTTATGCCAAGCTTTCGTTACGTAACGCAGGCAGCAAGGTCTTCGCGATCGAAAAGCTACGGTCTCGTGATGTCTCGCGAATTTATCAGTTTCTCTCTATACGTCACCCTCTCTCTCTCTCCCTCAGCTCGGCGAAGCTTGCTCGCGTTTTATGTAACATCGGCATCGAGCTTTTTCGTAAAGCCTTACATAACACACGCAGAGATCATACTCCTTGAAAAATCCACTCGTCAGTTGGCGCTCGTGGAAACGCGGGCGGGTCGATAATGCTCTCACCGTCAGATGGCGCCTTTCCCATACCTCCACGACGATAGACCACTGCTCCATCGTCGTCTTCCTCGAAAGAACTTTCGCGAGCAAGCCGATCGATGACGATGCCGTCCAACATGGCCGTTCATTCACTCACAACCGCCATGAGGACGTAACGTCTCGTAGACTTTTCCGTTTCCTCTTCCTCCTTCGCGAATTACTTTCAACAATTCTCCAAATAATTCTTTTTGCCTATGAAGCTGACATTTCAACCGGATCTAACAAAATAACCGATAAATCTTTTTCAACGAAATAAATCGCCAAAATTCTTGCGGTTTCGGTGTAATTCGCGGATTTCATTATTAACAATTAAATTTGACAGATTTCGATCCTAATTCCCCAAATTACTCGAATTTCGAAAAAATCATCGAACTCTTCAAATTCAAATGACCAGTGACGCGATCGGTTTTTGTTTCAATTGTCTTTTTCCCCATTCATTGCCCGGCGATACAAATTCCGAATATTTTTCGATTCAATAAATTGGGCGTTCGCTAAGAGAATCGTGAACAATTCGCTGGCCCCGTAATAATTGATGAACAAGAAATAAGGTACAAATTCTGAATGTTGACTGAAAAATATCTCGGCGTCTTTCGTCCGATCGGAAATTCGTTGTGAACGTTCGATTTTTTCGAATACGGATAATTCAATTTTTAACCAAATGGATCGAAAATCAAGGAGTCAAAAAAGTGTAAAACGAAAAACTCTCGGGCTTAAAGATCGAAAAAGATTTAATTTCATGGGAAAAACTTGTCGAGGATTTTTTATGGTTAGGTTGACGTGACCTAATGTAACATTCTATTCCACCGGAATCCCAACTTTCCCCAAGCGGCGCTCTCTCGAAGTTTCATTACCAACCGAAGGTATTTCGTGCTTGATCCGAGAATCTTCACGAATATTATTTCTCGCGATCGAAATGAAAACGGTTCGATTTCCTCCGCGGAATAAAAAAAAACCGAATCGCTAATGTCCCGGAATTTCGATATTTTCGAATCGACGAATGGGATCGTTGGGATAGGCTCGAGGATTTCGCACCGATCAATAACGTCTCGCAGCTCTGCAGGGATGCACCGAGTACAAAAGCCAATGTAGGTCAACCGGCGATTCTTTAATGCAATCAGCAATCCCGATACCTTTTTTTTTCTTTTTATGTTTTGAGTTAATTGAGGAACAATTCATTGCTGATGTTTCGAAAGTGACGGTTCCCTAGCAACGATTCGGGGAACATTAAAAAAGAATTAGCGATGCTTTGCGAGTAACTCGGTGGAAATATTTTCAGAAAAATTGATCATCGAAACATTCTTTGGGTTTAAAATATTGCGGGCAATTCCGATCGAAGTAAAAACGATTTTGCTTGTCACATTAAAAAGTGTATTAGAAAAGATATTCCGAAAAGCCGGCGATATTGTGTTCGTGATGCTAAAATTTCTCTCGGTAATTGCCAGGAGACACTCTGGCAGGTAAAAATGATGGAAAAGAAAAGTGAAAATCCACTTTTCGAATTATTTTGAAGTTTGCAACGTTGAGATCCAACAAAAAATGTTTTTTCATCAATTATTTATTGAATTTTGGAAATTATGGCAATTTTGTGGGTCTATTTAGTTTTTGGGTCGCAAGGAAGGACCGTTTCATTGTCCAGACGAAATATTGCAAAATAATAACAAGCTCTGCTCAAGAAAAAAACAGAATTTCGTTGCATCTCAACGATGCAAACTTAAACATGATAAATTAGCCCGGAAATAAAAAGTTTCGCGTGATTTCGCTCTGATCGACAAATATCAATCAAAGATTTTCTTCCTTACATTCACTATGTTAATAAAAAACATGGCGACCTCTAAAACCGAGTTTTTGTAGAGAAATATCGGAGAATGTGAAGTATTACAAAAGCATTAAAAAATTGAGGTCGAGCAAAAGAAATATCGATTTTATTACTATTTATTGTTAAAGGAAATATCAAGAAAGAACAGAATCTCGTTGCATTCCAGCGATGCAAACTTTACCATAATTTTTTCGAGTCTGCATGGTCTCTCGAGAAATTTTGGAACGTTGCTCAGTTCGATGCTCGAATCTGCCTTGATTATGCTCGAATTGAGAATGCGGTTACGACCGGATTCCCTTTGGAACCGTGTCAGTCGCAAGCGACCGAAACCGACTAACTGGGGCGAATTACGTTCATGTCCGAAGATTTTTTTTCTCCTAGATAAACTTTAACCTGTATATGCGGCGGCCCATATAAAAAAAGTTTGTAAAAATTTGAGACTCATCATTCTCGAAGAAAATCAATGAGAGAATACACAAATGCATAATTTTGATTTATTTTTTCGTCATATTTGTCAAATTCTGATTCCAAAAACGTGTTTCATGAAACTTCGCTAGAGCATGTTTTTGCTGCGTTCGAGAATTAGAAGTATCGGATTTTGTACTCTTTTTTTTTCTCTTACGTACGTCAACGACGTCACGAATGTACAAATCGTTTAGCATTGAGGTTAGGTTGATCCGAAGGTCACATTCTTTTTTATCATTGTCACACGACAGACGGACGCCACTTCTACATCGAGACCAATATTTCTTCTTATCTTTCTCGAAACTTTTTTAATCTGTCTAATCGAGACTCAAGGATGAATTTTTTGGAGAATTTACAGCGAACATTACGTGACATGGAATTTCGATACCGGCGAAAAAAGATCCGGCGAGTGTTTTTTATCGAGACGTGAAATTGAAAATCGATCGCAAATTCAATTGTTATGATTTTTTCCCATCATCGCGATGAAACAAACGATCGAGACGAACAAATTTTAATGATGTTTCTCTCCCTTTGCAGGAATGGTCGATTGCTTCGTCCGTATCCCGAGAGAACAAGGATTCGCCAGTTTCTGGCGTGGTAACTTGGCCAATGTCATCCGTTATTTCCCCACGCAGGCTTTGAACTTTGCCTTCAAGGACAAGTACAAGCAAGTCTTCTTGGGCGGTGTCGACAAAAACACTCAGTTCTGGCGCTACTTTGCCGGAAATCTCGCCTCTGGTGGTGCTGCCGGAGCAACTTCTCTTTGCTTCGTCTACCCACTCGATTTCGCCAGAACTAGGTAAATTTCAATTACACTCATTGCACTAATTATTCCAGTCCAACTGTCATACAGGAACAAGAAAAAAGTAAATTTGATAAAAAAATGAGACGAAAATTGAATTAATGGGAAGAGGAAAATGATTTCGTTGCCTCGAGCGATCGATTACTTTCAAAATGGAAAAAAAATGAAACTTTAACACGGAATTACATTGATTAAACAAATCTGACTGTCTCACGCGAAATAAATCAACAAAAAAATAATTTCGAACGAAAAATTTTTGTTGCCTCGAAAAATCGACCAGTAAAAAAATGAAAAAAAGTAAAATTTCAATACGCAATGTCCCTAATTATTCATATCAGACTGCCTGACACCAAGAAAATGTAAATTTGAAGAAAAAATGAGACAATGTTGAAGTCATCGGCAGAGGAGATTGAGAATTTCGCTTCCCCTCGAGCTCGAACTCGAGCATCAGTTTGTAAGAGAAAAAATTACAATGCCCTCAAATGCCGTCTCTCTCTCTGGCTCACGGTAATGCAAAAATGATATGAAATTGATTTCTACAGGTTGGCCGCTGATGTCGGTAAGGCTGGAGCCGAGCGTGAGTTCTCCGGTCTTGGAAACTGTCTGACCAAGATCTTCAAGTCTGACGGTATTGGTGGACTGTACCGTGGTTTCGGAGTATCCGTACAGGGTATCATTATCTACCGTGCATCCTACTTCGGTCTCTACGATACCGCACGTGGTATGCTTCCCGACCCCAAGAAGACGCCGTTCCTCGTTTCCTGGGGTATCGCGCAGGTAAAAAAATTCACTCATTCGCTCTCAATCTTGACACATTCTTTGCAATTGAGAAAAAGCTCGGGTCCCAGGGATCCTCGATGTAAAAACCGAAAATTCATCGAAATTTTCCCTCATTTTTTCGTGTTTAATTTGACAAATCTTGACAAATTTTCACCCACCGGTTTTTCCTTCCGGATCCTGACGTAGAAACGTTCCATTTTCCTTATCAAAACTCGAATAAGAAGAAGAAATAAAATTTCTTTAAATTCCAACGATCGAAATTTGAAAAAAATCATTGATTTGACTAAAACGTCAAAAAATTGGGATTACAACATTGTGTTTATTGTTCACAGTGCGTAACGACCGTTTCCGGTATCGTGTCGTATCCCTTCGACACAGTACGTAGGCGAATGATGATGCAGTCTGGTCGTTCAAAGGGAGACATTTTGTACAAGAACACGATTCACTGCTGGTCCACGATCTACAGAAGTGAAGGTACTGGAGCATTCTTCAAGGGTGCATTCTCCAACATTCTTCGTGGTACTGGTGGTGCCCTTGTGCTTGTACTTTACGACGAGATCAAGAACCTCCTTTAAGAGACCGAATGACGATAAATTCCCGGGCAAACTAAAAGAAGAAAAAAAAACGTAAACCCTCCCTCGTAAGAAATCCCCTCACGTTCATCGAATACCAATGTCCACAATCACGACTACCATCGACAACACAAGAACCCTTCCCTCTCTTGCCCCGACCCGAATCAACACTAACAATCGTTAAATATGGAAAGAATCATGAAAAAAAAAACAAACAAAAACGAATCAACACCGGAAACGCCCGAGTCCTGGGACGCGTATAATATTTTAAAAATCAACGATTTCATAAATCAATCTCTCATAAGATGACAAGGTTTGGTGTGGTGGCTCGTCATAAATATGCAGTCGTTTCTTGGCACACACATTGATTCGTATATATTTATACAAATATTCGGTATTTGTGTAAATGTGTACGAAGGACGATAAACCAGTAACCGTGGGTCATAGCGTTAGTAAATTGTCTTTAATTTATTGCCGGATTCAGTATTTTGGGGCGAATCGCGGTGCGCCAAAACATTTTGAAAAAAAAAAAATCAGAACGAAACCGAAGAAAATCGACTTAGCACCAAATCTAAATCAAGACTTTTGAGACGATTCACATGACGCGGATGAATAAAAACTCGTTCAAAAATTATTCTTGTTAACTTATTTTCATTTTATTTTTTTGTCAAACGACTTTCCGCGGAAGTTGAAACTTTGTGAAATTGGCACGTCGTCCAGAGACGGATAGGGCGCTCCAATCAACAACAACGTTTACTTTTCCTCAACAACTCGAGAGTACCGACGTTATTTCTGAAAAATTGATAAAAATACATGAAAAATCGAACATCCAGTCCCGAATCGGTTTTGATTTTTCGAAATATCGCGTTTTTAATACATTCTCTCGAGCGATATTACAACTGGATTAAGAAAGGAAGAGACTAGCCGCACTTTTCGTGGATACAAGATCAAATAACGTAAAACCGATTGAAGGGACGCGCGACGCAGAAATTCAAGTTTCTATAAAGAAAATAAAACACGATCCATCGACGGCGATGGCGGGGCGCGTAGACCTGGGCTGCCCCCGCCCTTATTCTCGGCCCATTGTAGATAATTAATAAAACTCGTAATGATAATTAAATGCAAGAAACGCGATCCAGGGGGACGATTTAAATGAATTGCTTATGCAAATAATGCAACAATACATCATCCTGAGTAAAGAAAACAAATTCTGCAAAGTTAAGATGCCAGAAATGAAGAAAAATAACAAATCTACTTCGCACTCCAGAAAAAACTTACGTGTAAGATAAACGATACAACCGTTCATCTCAATGTGTATGCATCTAATCTGTTCATGTTAGGATGTATACAGGTTATGCGGTAAATCAATAAAAAAAATGAAAAACCGACATTTTTTGCAAATTTTTTTTTTCCACTTTCGCCAAGTTTTCACTTTGCGAATCCCTTTATTTGTTTTTTTTTTTTGTTGGGATATATACAGGTAATGCGTTAAATCAATGGAAAAATGAAAAACCGATTTTTTTTCAAATTTTTCTCCCAATTTTCCCGAAATATTGAATTTGTTTTTTTTTATTGGTAGTGGATGACGATTCATTTTCTGAACAATGTGAAGTTTCCAAATTTCCACTTGCCTGGTGGATTGTTGACTTCTAAATTTTGAATCGATTCAACGAAAATGAGGCATTTTTTTTTATCGTAAAGAATCAAAATATTGTTGAGGCTATAAAATTCCCCTGTCGAACTAAGAACAACAGCTACCCTCACGAACGTTTTGCTGAAAAAACGCAAAAACAGATTTCGTTATCAATATTTCAGTCCGTTTGCCAAAACACGTGTCGCATATCGTTTTGTTTGTCTTGCTCAACAATGAAGTCCCACAGTCTCTAATTACATAAAAAGGTCACGAGTTCGAGGCCAAATACGAGTTTTTGATGAATAGTTCGGTGACGTATTCTTTGTTGAACGCGAAATGTATAACTTCGTGTGATGCGACGATATATTTTCGGTTACGCAATGGATCTGGATAAGGCACTTCAATGCGATAACGTTCGTTATGAAGAAAGAAAACGGAATAACCAATTTTCTGAACCCAAAATGCGCGAATCCACAAAAAATTGAATTTTCGACCAGATTTTGGATTCTCGGAGAAGGAATCGTCAAATTGCAAATATTCACAATCCACGTGATGGATTTCACGTCCAGTGACTGGCCAACGAATCAAGCAATAATAAAAGAATTATTTCTATTCCTTAAAATTAAGGACAAAGAATAAGGAAATTGAAAAAAATGAAAATTTGGAAAGAAATTTGAATTCTAATGAAAGCTGACCAATTGTTTTCGTTCAATCAATTCATAACTGTCAAAGATTTCCCAACTCTCGTTTATGACTTGCAAGACTGACCGATTGTTCATCAGCAGGGATTGATTGTTTGTTTGTTATCGGAAAGGGTGACTCGTGTGTTGTGAGAAGACTGTAACGAATTGCTTAATGTTTCATCGTTGGATTCGAATACAGTCTCCTCGAAAATAAAAATAAATAAAAATTCATGAAAAAGATATTTTTATAAAGAATAAGAAAGGAAGAACATGCTGGAATGATCCGAAGTATGTCGCAAGAATGAGATCCCGGGTTTAGAAGTTCTGAAACAAGGAAACGAGAGAAAGTTGTTTTACGAAATAAAGTATGAACCACATACGTATCCTGACAAGTTTATCTTTTAATCGTAAAATCGATCGTGATTATATATTTTTCGTTATTTGATTCTTTAGCACATTTCAGAAGAAAGAAAAAATATCGAATGAGAATTGTTTCGAAATTCGATAATTGCATGATTTGTGGGTAAAAAAAAAATGTATAACGAAATGAAACGTACACGGAATGTCCGTAAAATTTAGTCATCAGTTCGATCGGCATTCTTCGTTGAAGAAGCACATTTTTTCAAACGATTTATCGAATCTCAATGCGCATCAAAATTTTTAATTACTTTGAACACTTTTCAGTGGAGAAAAGTTTTCAAAAATGTGCGAATGTGTGTTGGAACTCTGACAAGTTTTTGTACGTATGCGAAATTGAACGATAAGGAAATGAAAAGCTCTGTGAAAACAGACGCAAGTTAATTAATCGGATGACACAGCCCGTGTCTGTCTTATTCTTTGGACACACGCACACACACTTATTCTGTATACATAAAGACGTATATACTTCAGCCGGTATATATATTACACACATTTATCCTAACATATTATTTCTTTTGCTCGTAACTTGTTTTATCTTGTACAAAATTATTCCGTTAGGTTTATTATGGAATGAAACGCGATTCAGGGAGAATAAGTCAAAATAAATGATAAAGCTTTATGAGGGACAGACATGGAGAAGAAGAGAGAAATGATGACGAGGTGGGAACTGAGCCCAGATGGTACTAGTGCAAGATTTTATGTACAGCGTCCGAGCTTTTTGTAGTTTAACTCGAAACGAACGACTTTTTTAAAGGCTGGGTCATACTGTTGTCCTGTTGGAGTCTCCGGCTAACATGTCCAGTATCCGACTGATGCCTGGCATGTTCAACATCGTTCCTAGGATCGGAACTCTCCGCAAAAAGTTTATAGCTACCGGCAGGAATCCACTGAAATCCGACAATTCCACCATTTCATTTGATTTTTTCTGCATTTGTAAATATTTCATTTCATCGTCGATTATTTTATGTACCTAAAGAGAAGGACAAAACCATAAGTCTCAAGAATCATGCCGACTATGGGCCAGCCCATGAGAACCACCATAACTCCGCCTAAGAAGGCCGCACTGGCTTTCAGTTTGTGCCTCTGGAAAAAGAAACTCAACGTCCTTCTCGGCCCGATCACACATGCCAGACCAGAGATGAACAAGAGCTGCGGAAGGTTGGAAAACAATCCAAAGTCAATCTCAACGAATATATGATGTTGGAGTTTGCATCGTCGGAATGCTATAGAAGTCATTCGTTTATTCAATTTTTTTGATAGCAAAGCCAATAATTGAATGATTCTGAAGTTTGAGACGTTGAAATTCAACGAAAAATGTTTTTTCCATTAATTATTCATTGAATTTTGGAAATTATAGCAATTTTTGTGGGTCTATTAAGTTTTTGGGTGACAAGAGAGCAACGTTTTATTGTCCAGACCAAATATTGGAAAATAACGAGCTCTGCTCAAGAATAAAAAGAATTTTGTTGCATCCCAACGATGTAAACTTCAATGTCGTGATGAATATTCATTCAAAAGATATGAAAAAGTATAGAATTTTTCTAATCAGCTGTATAGACAATAAGATCTCGAATTTTGAGAACTCAACTACAATTACGAGTTGGAAATTCGAAAACCAGAATTCAAATAGTGGCTGAAAAAAACACTTACGTTGCCTATTGCGAGGAGACCTTTGTCGAAGATGAGAAGAACTCCGAGAAATAAAAAGGCAATGCCAAATCCGGCAAGGCCAACGCCAATTTCTGTGCAAATAGTGAGTTCAAGTTTTCGTTAAACTGACAAAGATGGAAAAATGAAGATAAAACAACTTTTGTCATTAACGTCTGTCACGAATTCGCCAAGTGCTGGAAGGGTGAACTTTTCTAACCTCACTACGAGTTTTCCATCAAACACTTTTACTCACTCTGTGTATCCGTTATTTCGAACATTTTAGCAGCTTTCCTTTTCTCTCACTCGAACTAATAAATTATTTTAGCGATAATTGTACACTAATAATACTGTGCGTTCGGTTGTAAATTTTTATTTGAAAAAAAAACGCTACCGAGCGAGTGGTATAACCTAAACGGTTCCACGTCACTCAGTATACATTCGTGACACGCGCCTCGACGCTACTGCTGTCCTGCTGTTCTGCATGCCTCTATTGGACTCTTCGAAAGCGCGGGCATATCGCACCAACACATGAAATTTTAATTGACACTAAGTTTCGATAAAAGTTACGAATTGTATGACTTAGCACAATCCTCAAAAATCTTTAAATTAAACTAAAACTAACAAGGAATAATCGACAGCCAAGGATTCGGCATATATGAATGTCGGCTGGGTTCACGCAAAGATTAATGAACCCATAATAATTAATTACCAGAAACAGAATCTATAAATAAGGAAAAAAAATCTTACTGAATAATAATAATTAAATAATTCATTCATATTCTTATTAATTAATTCATAATATCTAATAAATAACAATTGAATAACAAATAAATGTATTAATAATAACGAATACGTAATGAATTGAAAGTAAACTAAGTTTTCAAAATTTCGTCTTCTCGACCATTTTCCACAATTTCTCGGACAATAATTTTGGTTTTTGAACTTTTGGCTCGACTTTTTTCGAGAAATGCTTATTCACAAGCAGTTAAAGTAATTCCATGAGATTTTTTTTGTATTTTTTTTGCTACCTACGGTGAATTTGGTTTTGTCAGGTTTTAATGGGTTTCCCCATTATCGGAATAATTATTGGCACGGTGAATCAATATCGCTTTTTGTGTATATGTTTTTTTTTCTTTTATTGAACAAATAAACGCGTTATGATACAAAATAGGCTTAAAGTAAAGGTTCGTTGTATTTAGTTTTGAAGATTTACAATATTTACTATACACGAATCTCGTTTGCCAAAGAGTTAAGAAAAGAGTTAAAAAAAAAAGTTGAGAGCAGAGAGAGCGAGGAAAGGGCAGGTAGCGATATTTTACATGGTTTATGGGGAGATGGGAAAGAAACTTGTGTTGTTTATCTTCTGTATGGCCTGCGAAAACTGTTCACGAGAGAAGAATTATTTACAAATGATCGAATTCAGCGAAGGATGTCCGGAGATGTTTCATTTCAGCACATCAGGGACGATCGGAGCCACTGAAACAAAAGAATAACAGAATGCCGGAGGATCAATTATTCGCGTCAGGAACTTGCAACGGAAATGGGTTGTCTACGTGTCATTAATAATTTATGAATCTCGCTGACCAACGTGGAGAAAGTTATCGAATGAAAAAAACATTCGTTTCAGTTCCAGATTATTTACCTCTGACAGACTGAGCTTGATCATCCCATTCTGGAGAGGATCCTTGCTCTCGAAAATTCCTGTCACGACAGAAAAAAAATTGCTCACTTAAAAAAGAGAAAAAAAAAACGAAAAAAATGGAGACTGACGTTTTTAATGATTTTTTTTTTCAGTGACGCACTCACCAAAGGCATCGCTCAGGTGCAAAATCGACGACACGAAATCGCCGAACCTCAGAGTTCCATCTTTCCTCATATATCTCAAGATGAGTATCGAGAGGACGTCCGTATTGAGCTGGAATCCTGAAATGTTGGAAAACCATTCGTTCCCTCGAGATTATCCGAAAAAAGTTCGTTTCAACGAGATTAACGAGAAATTTTTTGAAAAAAAATGAGAAAAACTCTGATTTTATTGAATCGTGAAGAAAATCATCGTCCGGACTCACCCACTTCGAGCAGAGCGTCTCGTAATCGTTCAGCCTTCAATATTCCCGTCTTTTCTTTCGTGTGATTCTTGAACGCGGCTTGCCAGTATTTTAGACTGCACATGAGATCTTTGAAGTCGTTGAATTTCAATCTACCACTTCCAGAACTCTGTTTGACCAAATTGATTAAGGAAATTATATTGAAAAGTGTCAGAGACTCGAGTTTTTGTTTGTATGAGATGGAAAGTCTCTAAAAATGAGATTTTCGTTGCATTTGGAAAATAGAAATGTCATGGTTGTGTAAAATTGTCTAGATCAAGGATACATCCATCGTAAGAACGACTTGACGACAAACTTCCATGCAGGCACAGCTCTTGATGTAATCTGTGACAAAATAGATCAGAAAATTGCATTTTTCATGTAGGTAATAATTTTATAGGCGAAATCCTTGGAGGAAAGAAAAATAAACGATGAAACTTTGTCACACCGTTTGGCAAGCAAGCCTCGAGCAATTCTTGGAGTTCAAACGCATTGACTGTCCTGTGTTCGTCAGCGAGTTGTAAAAAAACAGCCTCGTATTGCGAAAAGCCTTTTCCCTCGAGGGCAGGTGCTTTAATTATCGCGGACTTGATCAGGGAAGGCGGCGTGTCGAGTAATCTTGAAAGGAGCAAAATAAAAGTGAGGAATCGTGGGAAAAATCGGTTTTTCAATGTTTCCCATGGAAAATTTTGCAATTGCCATTTTTTGTGGGCTACAGTCGTGGATTGTGGAAGAAACAAACTCACTTGAGTTTCAAGGGCTTACTGCTGTAAACCCTGAGGGTGAAACTCGTTTCCTGTGTGGGTTCGAAGGTCGTTGGCACTAAAAGATATCCCCCTTGTTCGAGCTGACACCTGTGGCTCACCTGTCGACTATTCGTGTACTGGGAATTAACGAGTGACTTGTTTTTCTTGAAAAACTGTTTGTTTATCGATTCTGTGTTGTTCTTGGGCAGCGTGTACGCTGTGAAACCAATAACCTTGGGCTCCATGATGGAATGTTGGTTCAGAGAGACTATGACTTCTTCCATTTCACTGAGTATGAGATGCAACTGTGGATTTATGTGGAAAGTATCTGAAATTTTGAATTTCCAGTTGAATTTCTTGAATTTTATCAAAATTTCATTTTTTATTGTTTTACACTGACCCTGATTGTTCCGACAGCCACCTGCGGTAACCCCTCGCCTCCAACTCCCTTGATAAAGTTTCATTTGCCACGTGTGTTTACTGTGCAAGGAAGGTTCATCCCTGGAAGTTTCTGCATCCAGATGAACCACCTCCAAATGTGTAAAAGTCTTGACGAAGTCGGAGTACGAGATCCTGGTGAAAAGAAAACGATTTCGAATGGCTGATTTCGTTTCCACTTCAAAAACTTTACAATCTCTCAGGAAGAAATCTTAAAATCTTGATTCCATTGAAATTAACAATTTTATTTAGTCTTCTGCTCAAAATTCATTTTCATTACATTCTCTATGAGTTGCACACAAACTTTAGCAACGCTCTGGTACTCACGAGATTAATGGCTTCTGTCTGTGGTCAAATTATTATTGAAATTCATTAACAACTCCGCAATTAAATATATTTTTGTTTATTGGCGATTTTTTCTGAGACGACGAGCCAAAATAATGAAATTCTGATCAGGATTTTCCATGGGAACTTCGGATATGAAAATCGTCGTATTCCGTAAGTTTTTATGACATTTTTGTATCGAGAAGTTTGAAAAAAATTGACGCGAATGGAAAAACATAAAAACGACATGGTTTAGTAATTAAGACTTTGTAATTAACTAATTAATTAAGGCGTTTATTAATGAAGACTTAAGAATTATATCGAAGATCCAAAACTTTCTAATTTAAGATTTCTCAAAGTTTTTGAAATTCAAACCTTTCCAGACTAAAATTACTGAATTATGTGAACGCCCCAAGAAAAATATCGTGGCTCTGCCTGGGTATAACTTTTTGATTGTACGTTTCATTGACGATTCCTTGGAAAAAGAGTTGAAGATTGATTGACGAGGATGAGACATACCAAAATTCGCCATCGGCCATATTTCGCACTGCAAGACGATCTCGTTCGACAGGAGGGACTTCGTCCCATTCTAGGCCTCCTCTCGTCCAAGCACCAACATATTCCCCACCAGGACCAAGTGGATTTCTCAATTTCACTAATTGCACGGCTTCCCCACTGAAAGTTTCGACCTGGACACATTTTTTGCAA
This sequence comes from Campopleginae sp. 14b, assembly GCA_030522525.1. Taxonomy (NCBI): domain Eukaryota; kingdom Metazoa; phylum Arthropoda; class Insecta; order Hymenoptera; family Ichneumonidae; species Campopleginae sp. 14b. The sequence goes on from JAPYYS010000969.1 coordinate 108,304, forward strand.
AATTAAATTTAATTAAAAAAAAAAAAAAATTAAGCGAATCCATCGCTTTTAATAATACAAATTCTTATTAAAATAATGAACTTTATTGAACGTAACGATGGCGCAATCTTGAAATTCTCAAAAAGTGTTGTAATTAATTTTTTTCAACAATTGTTCAATTAATTATGAAAAAAAAATGATTTTAATTGGCTCGTCAATTTTTGTACGTCATTATTATTCGTTTACTCGATATTGACTTACCCTCTCGATGGCGTAGAGTCGGTAATTGATGCCCATCTGTACACCGTTGGCTAATTTTTCTGTATTCGTTCGGATTTGTTGTTGCTGTGTATTATTGTTAACAGTGCAAGTGATGAGGGACGTCATATCGAGAAGTTTGGTCAAGGCACGTCCGCAGCCAGTTGGATCTTGACGAATGGCAATACTCTCGGTAATGCCACCGGTTAGATCGGACAATCCATCGAGGAGGGTACCGTACTTCAAGGCCTCGTACGAGCCGTGCAATCTGATACAAAACCAAATGGAAACATCGTTACTCGCGTTTATTGTTGTGCATCGAATACATGTTCGCGAATGTGTCGATAAGTATGATTCATGGAGACAGTGAGCTGTTGATGGAGGTTCTGAGCCAGGAATGTGTCGAGGTTCGAGGTCGTCTTTATTTTGGAGAGAGTGAAAAAAAAACCAGACAGCTTTTCAGGAGGAAAAAAATGAAAAAAAAAACACAAAAATCCTTTTTCTTTTTATTTTTGGGATAAAAATAGAATCACGTGGACAGCATCCGGTTTTTGGGGATGTTCTTCGCCGAAAAATATCGAACGATTTGATCGAATAAAGATACGATAAGATTTTTCAAAAATTGCATGGTTCTGAAGTTTGCAACGTTGAGATTCAACGAAAAATGTTTTTTCCATTAATTATTTTTTTATTCTTGGACATTATGGCATTTTCGTGTATCTATTTAATTTTTGGGTCGCAAGAGTCCATCATTTTATTGTCCAGACCAAATATTACAAAATAATTACGAGCTCTGCTCAAGAAAAAAAAGAATATTGTTGCATTCCAACGATGCAAACATCAACATGAGAAAATTACATTTTATTCTATATTTCGATGAGAAATAAGTAAAGAAATAAAAAAGAAATGAATGAGCCCACATCCTGCTGTCCAGGACTTGTTTTCCAAGTTCATAGAGATGGATCTCCAGACTTAACGACCCAGTGTGATCAACGGAAATGCTAATAAATCGAAAGTTGGATTTTCCGATAGTTAAAAAAGTGACGAAACGGATTAAGCCTGTATGCAATTTCGCCATCGACGTAGATGACACATTAAAATGTTGTACGGTAACTTTCATGATCCGCGCGAATGACCGCGCTCCATCGAGGGAAAGCCAAAGTCTCGAGGAAATTTTCTCACCTCCACGACCTCTCGTACTTATTGTTCGGCTTGGCGCTCAACGCGATTCACTGTTTGATCGCGCGCTCTCTTTTCTATTAGTAACAATCTCGACTGTTATCTTGCGAGCACGATCGAGCGATGCATTAATTATAGGAAGTGCGATAAAAAAAGAGAAAGAGATTAACTGAGCGATGTTGAGATTGCGAGGCACTCTCGATTCAAATGCGCGCTCGTTAAGTTGAACAGCGAAGAGGCGATCGAAAATGAGAAAGATTATCATTCGCTATTCCGCGGACTGAGAAAATATATGTGCATTTTTTTGTACTCCAAGGCGTATCTTTTTTCTCAAGCGTAGAGAGATTTCAAAGATTTTTCTTCAACAACTATATTAAGGACGTGGGTGAGGAGAAGAATAAATAAAATGATTCGAAAGGTCGTTAATTTTAAAAATGCGTCTCCGGGGACGTCGCGTTGTGCTTGAGAAGTTTCAACGTCGCCATGGAACGTGAAGAAGCAATCAAACTGTGCAATTCTTTTCTTTTTTTTTTCCTTTCGGACTCGCATTGTTTGTTAAGGGTATAATGACAGGCCGGAGGCGCTTCACTGAATTCTCCAAAACTCTATACGTTTTTGCACAAAAATATCTATATCCTCGGAGCAACGCGTAGTCGAGTCTTCTCTTTCGAGTTCAAAAGCGCTCAGACTAATCGGAAATTCTTCTACATGGACGCGCACACTCCCGAGTGCGTAACCGCATTCTCACGAGAGAATCCAACGAGAATAACAAACCTTAGTGCACCGCGTTCTCAGGGAAGAGCATTTTCTCGTCGGTTGCAAGGAAACTATGAAAATTCCTACGGAAATTCGATAGGAAGAATATTTCGATAGACAACATCGAACTGCCCATTTACACAAGTTCGACGATAACATCGACGCTGCTATTTTTCCAGAACTCCATTTCTTTCCTCAACAATCGTTGCCCAGCAACGGGAATGACAAAAACCCAATATTATGAAATTCCCCCATTTTTTCGAACGAGTTTCATTTTTTTTATCAATTCGGAGCAGAATTTGTCGTCATGTTTCAATTTTCTCAACAATAATAAATAAATAAATTATTTTTTCTTTCTAGTCGGAGAATTTTTTTTTATTACGCTCTCCAATCATCAAGACAATCAATAATCATATTCGTCCTAAGATTTTCCTGTGATTAAATGAATGACGTCATACAAGGAACGAATAAATAATTGAAGAAAAATTGCGATAATTGTCAATGAAATATTTCCCCTTTCTAGTGACTAAAATTTTTCATTTGATTTGTCTCAAATTTTTAATAATGTTTAATGGATCGCTGAGGCTTGGAAAAAAAATAGAAATAAAAAATTCTTTTTTTTTTCATAGCGGGAGGATTTTTTTAAATTTTGCTCTCTAATTATCAAAATAATCGATAATTATATTGATTGTAAGATTTCACTGTAATTAAATGAATAATATCATGCCAGGCATCGATAAATAGTTGAAATTATTCCACCTTTTAATGACTAGAATTTGTCATTGAATTTGTGGCTAATTTTGAAAAAAAGTTTGAAGAATTGCCGAGACTTGAACGAAAAATAAAAATGTTGAATGCATAGTTCCTGTTTCGTAGCTGAAAAGCAATTTGTCGTCGTTTGACTGCGTCATTTCTGGTCGCGCGTGTCCACATTGCCCGTGAATAGGCACAGGGGCTTTTGTTAAATTACATTGCTGCTGCTGTAACCATGAGAAGAGAGCCCGTCATCATTCATACTACTTTGCAAAATGACGAAGCAACTGCGCGATATTTTTATGCATTTTTGTCAACGATTTCTTATGGACGGCAAAACGAATCGAAATTACGTCAACGAAGCAAAAAAAAATATGTGCAGACAAACATTTGAAAGAAACGGGGCATGCAATTTTTTTTCTCCTCCGAATGAATAAAATGGAGAACGTAAGGATAATTAATCGCCAGGAAGGTAATAATTATTTCGTCATTCTCATTATTTGCGATCTTCTACTTTTCGAGAATGAGGAATGCGACGCTGGGCGGGAAATATTAACGTTAATTGTCACGTGGAGCTTCCTTTTTGATTTTTTTGAAATGTGTCGGGAAAAATAAAAAGACATTTATGATGAAATGAATGAGTCGGTGGCCTTGAAACTTTCTTGATGCAACATAAAGACTCTCGACAAAGGAATCATCGTGACAGGACTTTCTCCTTATTTTTATTGTCTTCCTTCTTGCTGTGTCTCACTTTCGAGGGTGTCGAAGCGTCCTCGCGATTGCTAGACGTCATTTTTCTTATTGGGACATTGTTCGTCCTCGAGAGAGATTCTGGCGATTGAAGAATTACGAAAATTGTGCAATTGCTTCATCGAGATTACTCTCTCTTTTGAAAAATAAAAAAAACACGCATTTCATGCTCCTTTTTAAATCGTTTCACCACAAAAACTTCCTTTCTTTTTGTTCGCTCTTTGGAAACGAGTAACGTACACCAGGACTTTCTCCACAACTCACGAATTTTCTTATTTCGGTGATGAGCATTGATTAGATTCGTCTCGGTGGCTGGAAAAGTTGACCTAGTTCCGAGAGGGTCGCTCGAAACCGAAAAGCACCGAATTTTGGATGAAAAAATTTGGTTAAATCCGGTCTCCAGGCTTAATTATCAAAGATAGAGAATTGGCGTAAAGAACTTTTTTGTAGAAAATCGTACGCTCTACAAATTTAGTCCTAATCATTTTCATTCTATTTCTGCGCGTTCTCGGTGTGCGAGACTCGAAAGTTCAAATTCGTCGAAATTCAATAATTACCAGAAGTTTCTCGACAGACTTCGATTAAAAAACTTCGTTCGACTGCCCCATTCGATCTCTGAATTCAAACGCAATGTCACTATTTGGAAAGTTCGTCCTAGGACGTCCTGTACATTTTCCGGCGAGCCTCTGAACAGGACGAATAAAAACGATGCTCGCGTGCGAGGCTTTACACAGACGAGAATATAATGTACTCCGTGTAGAGCAGCAACACCGGGTTGGAGTGTGGTCAGCGGTGCACTGACCTCCGATCCATCGGCCATGCTCGCGGTATACACAAGCAGCAGCGGCGAACCAACGAACCGGAATCTGTTCTCCAGAGCTCCAGTGAAAGTAACTCGGCGATGCTTTTATACAAATCTAACATACGATTTTTCAATATTCAACGAATCCCTAACACGACGTCGTAACTTGTGCGGGCATGCGTTATAAGTGGCCGCGAGTTATTGGAGCCCGGACAAAGCTCTTTACCGCAAATTAAACATTTCAATAAAGCCCTTGCAATTACGAGAGCGAACTGCGTGGCTCCGTTTCTTATTTCCATAAATAAAAAATGAATGAAAAAACGCGAAAAAAAAATAGAAAAATTGCTTAGAATACGAAAAAGTTTAAAAAATACGGACCCAACGACGGAACGATGATAACAATCGAACCAGACAAGAGTCCGAACAACTTTTGAGAGTCTCAAAACTCTTAACGACGCGTCCGAGATTCCCGATAAAAATAAAAACAAAAACCAGTTTTTCGAGCAGCATATTACAGATTCCAGAATATCAAAGCGATCGAGCGAGACTCGAACGATTTCTCATGTAGATTGGGCTCTTTAGAGACGACGGGGGATAGGAAAAATGGTCTCTGTGGCGAGAAAAGGGAAACCCAACGGACCGAGTACCGTATAAGTGCTCGTTAAGTAGATCGCGAATTATTTTGTATTTTCCGACATGCTGAGCAAGATATTGATGAGCCGGCTCAGGGAAGATCGTATTTATTTAGAAAGCTCCGGAAGATCCTCTTCGATACTTATACGATAACCAATTCGGCTTGCTCCTTATCCTCGCGATCGGAAAGATTCGCAAAGCCAAGAAGCTTGAGCAAATGCTTTGCTCTCACCAATCGATCGATCTTTCTCCTCTGCCTTCATCAACGTACTTTATGAGTTCCGGCCACGCGGCTGAATAAATAATCGATGCGATAAATCCTCTACAGATTTTGCGATCGAATACAAGGCTCGAACAATGCACGTGCACGTGCTCACTCTGCCTCGGCGATTGTGCATTTCGTTCGGAATTCATTGCACATTTTCCAGCCGGAAAAAACAAAATTATCCTGCGAGAGAATAAAAATGGAAAAGTTTCTATTGCAGCCCAGAATCGAGGGAACAACCTTGAACTTTGAGCAATTTTTGCTGCCCAGAGCATTCATTTTTGGGAAAATAAATCGAAACTTCGATGCAGACACGAGAATTCATTTTTTTTCTATAAAAATTTCCATTTGCACAGAAAAAATCGGCCACGATCGCAATTCGATTCCATTTTCTGTGTCGAAACTCCGAAAAGTGAAAGACATTCATTTTCGATCTTATTCACAGGTGAGAATAAAGTTTTTGACAGCTAACGGGTGAAAATTTCGTTTCGAGGCTAAAAAATGTAAGAAAATGTAAATTTTCGTTTCACCTTTGAGTTTTCTGGTGGCGCGCGTATCCGGCGGAGCAGAGAACACGAAAATAGTGTGTATATGCTTAGAAAGTAAGGAAGAGTTGTATTATTGGCGACGTAATTGTGGAAGCGTAAAAAACTGAGGAAAATATGGAGAGAGTGATTTTTCGGAACTCCGCAAAGAGACACAAATAAGGTGCGAGGAAAAGATCGAAGAAATATATTGGCTGTCCAGCTCGAGAAATGCGGTGGGCTAAGCAACAAAATGATCGTCTCATGGTTTTCTAATGGAAATCGGTGGCGCACGTTGCGCATACAGAAACGACAAAGGAAGACAAATACTCCGTTGGATATATAAAACAACATATGCTTTGGTCAAGAGAAGCGAGTCGAACGAGTGTGTAAGAAACAAGCTTTCTAGATCTCGTTTCCATCCTCGATTAACTAGAAGCTTTTTCTATTTCCTTCTTTCTCTCCACCCGACGTCATCGTTGGTGTGTGCTATTTTTGGAATTCCGCATTCAACGACATCGCAGATCCGACAGTTGTGAAAGAAGTAAAGGTCGAACAAGACATAAAGACAGAATCAAGGCGACGGACAAGTCGTCGAGATTGAAACTGTTTCTCCAACGAAAAACCTCGCATTCCTTGTCATTTGCCAGGGAAAAAAGTAAATGAGGCAAAATAGATCGAGCAAAGGAAAAGGAAAGAAAAATCATTTTCCAACACATTTGTGTCCATTTTATTTTTTTTCTATCGAATGGAACAGATTATCTGTGGAAAATCGAGGCAGGAGAGACGAACGCTTGTGCAGAAAATCAACGAACGAACAACAAGCTCTCCAGTGATTTCAATGCCTGGAATACGTGATTCTCTTCCTACGCAGCCCAAAGAGACGATTAATCCGAATTGACATGACTCTGAAGTTTGCAGCGTTGAGATTCCACGGAAAATGATTTTTTATTAATTGGATTATATATTTATTGAATTAATTATTAATATATATATATATATATATAATTAATGAATACGAGTTAATTATTTATTGAATTTTGGAAATTACGAACATTTTTCGGATCGATTTTGTTTCCGAGTCACAAGCAACGATCGTTTTATTTTCTGGACCGAATTTTGAAAAATAATTACGAGCCCTGCCAAAGAAAAAACAGATTTTTGTTAAACTCCGACGATGCAAACTTCAACGTGATCGAATTGACATAAGGATGAGTCTCAATTGAGTTGCTCAGCAACTTTTTCGAATGACCATTGAAATAGCTAGTTAGTTAAGGATGGAAACTTGATAAAATTCGTATTTATGTAATAAAAAAATGGAGAAATTATAATAATGCAGTGGAAATAAAACAAAGAATGAAATGATTTATGGTCCATTTTACGATAATCCTGATTTTCGTCGGACGAGCGCGAGGCTCTTTATTCTCTCTGGTCAAGAGTCCGCTCGTTGGCAGCTCGTAAAATCCATGAAGAAACGTGGCTGACTAAGTGCCGATCATTCTCGACGAAGGATGCTGGACGGAGAGGATCGAAAAGGAAAAAGTAATTGTGTCATAGGGGAAGCGATGAAAATCGGCTCATGACGAACGGATATCGTTAATTCTTCACGTTCGTTTCATGCTCGTAATGTTATACATATGTCTCGCGAACGATATGTTGTACAAATAGGAATTATTTCCGGCGCGTTAGTTTCTTCTCTATGAAAGCGTTTCATTATCACACACACACACACACACACACACACACACACACACCCGCGAGTCTGGGATATAAGTGTGTGAGTAAATGCAGAGGATGACCTGAAGTTTACATTATTGACTATTCAGCCTGGGATATCCTGTAGACGTACCAGGCCTGGAAACAGTTATGTGCCCGGTATATAAGTCGCGTTATATCCGTCCAGGGCATAATTGGCAAATCGTTCGAACGGAAAATCGTCGCTGAGGAAACGCGAGAGAGAGAGAGAGAGAGAGAGAGAGAGAGAGAGAGAGAGAGAGAGGAGAGAGAGAGAGAGAGGAAAAGAGGAAAACGTGTATCTACTTAACGTCCGTCCACGTATATCTTCGGCGATTTGCGATCGTTGGAATGTTACTGGCAGAAATGCACTTTGAATTAAAGTGAAATGCGACAAAGTCTAGGGTACAGGTCGTTCCGACTTTTTCCACGTGCCCGATCGTTCGTCATCGATTTCTCTACATTCGCTACGGCAATTTTAAGATTTAACGAGCAGGGAGAAAAGTGTGTCTTGTATTTGCCGTTGATTTATCAATTCCCGAGGATCGAGCACAAGAAAGTATTCGGAAAAATTTCACATGAACATCCATTATTCTCTATGATTCTGAAGTTTGCAACGTTGAGATATTCAACGAAAAATGTTTTTTCCGTTAATTATTTATTGATTTTTGGAAATTGTGGCTATTTTGTGTGTCTATTTAGTTTTTGGGTCGCAAGAGTCGATCGCTTTATTGTCCAGATGGAATATTGCAAAATAATTACGAGCTCTGCTCAAGAAAAATGAAGATTTCGTTGCATTCTAACGATGCAAACTTCAACACAACAAAATTGCATTTTATTCGATTTCGATGAGAAATAACTGAAGAAATAAACAAGAAATAAATAGCCCGTCGTCCTGCTGTCCAGGACTTGCCTTCCAAGTTCATAGACATCGATCCAGAGGCTGAATGCAAACTTTGACATGATTTATTTTCTGATTATTCATGAAAAAAAGAGAGCGAGATGAACGTGCGGAAAACTCGACGTTCCAACTTCGTCGTAAGTTCGTAATCAAAACGATAATTCTTCAGATTCAATTTGGCAAATAAAATGGCACAAAACAGGATTATCGGGTAATGAACAGGGAGAAAGTGAAGTTTACTTTCGTTCGTTATGTTCGATATTAACGATAGCGGGTTATTTCACGAGAGGCCAAAGAAAGCAGCAGCGGAATATGTATTTTGAAAGGTTAAACGTATATAATTACGAATAGAGTTTTTAATTAGATAAAAAAAATCGATAGCTCGCGAGCTGCTGGGAAAAGTATAGGAGGATTTTTTCTTCCGAGTAACAAGAGAAGCTCGTGCTTCATTTTCCTCAATAACGAACGCGCGAGCACACATGGACTTGGTCGTAAGAACCAGCCGAAGATTATTTGTTTTTCAATTTCAGAATCGTGTGTGGAATTCGCGTTCGGCCGCAGGTTGATGCTTGCAAAAATGAAAGCGAGCGTTCCGCAACGAGGCATGCTGAGGATTCCCTTGTATACTGCTCGAGTATGGAAGAAATATAAAAGCGACGAGGAAGGCGCCTCGTACGCTATATCCACGCGAGATAGCGCGAAGCAGCCGAACAAAATAGTCTCTCGGTATTCCAGCCACCGTAAGCATCAAAACTTTGTACACAGGTACGCAGGAAATAGTTGCAAGAATATTCGACAAAGTCGATCGAATGGAAATGGAGAATTTGTTGAAATTTCAATAAATTCTCCATTTTGAGGCAAGGCACATTTAGGAATGCGAAACTGGAGTCAGCGAACGTTCCTGGTCTTCGGAATTCCATGTTTCTACTCCGGAGCAACGTCCACGAGCAACGTGAACCTTTGTTTCCTTTCCGAAGGCCCTGGAGCCAATAAAAACGAATCTTTTGCCTCCAGAACCAACGATTATCAATATTTCCTACCAAATCATCGTGTTTGCCTCATTGCCATCGAGACTTTGAGAAAATCTTGACTTTTTATCGGAGAAATACTTTGCACATGTTTGACGTTGCGTTATGTTGCACTTTGGCTGCACCAGAACACTTCCAAGGTTGAAAAAGGCCTCAAGTAGAAAAGTAGTGGAGAGCAAAGAGCTCGAAGTAAGAGCACCGTATGAATTTTCCACCGCTCGCACGTACGATCCGTTTTTCTTTATTTCTTTCGCCGTGTGTTCCAACTTTTATTTCTCCTTACACAGCGCACGTGCAAGTATGCGTGTATTTATGCGCTTATATTTACACGTATATATTTAAAACTGCGTTCACGCTTGGCCAGGGTAAACCTCCTCGTCGAGGTCGTTCTACTCCCTGGATTTAATACGCACACACACACACACACACACACAGGTATCTGTATCTATCAAGAGCGAAATCTGCGTTCGTGCTTTACGAGCATTCAAAGTTCCTTTATAAGGTTCCGGAATGAGACTAAGCGAAACGACCACCATTCGAAAAGGAAATTGTAGGAAAAATGATAGGGATGGAGAAAACCATAACTCCGAAGTTTTCAACAAGAAATATTTTTTCCATCTATTTCCAAAATCTATGACAATTTTCGTATTCATTTTATCTTTATTGTCCTGATGAAATATTTGCGGAGGTTGGCTACGCACAACGATATGATGAGAATTTAATAAAATTCCGTAATAATATTCTTTAGCATCAAACACGATTGTACAATTTTTTTTCTATTTTTCGTCTACATAGTTGTCGAATAATTCGAGTTTACAATATGCAAAAGATATATCTATAGATATCTGAAGCCAATGCTTCTGCATCTAAACTCTCGTGTCTAATTACTCGAAAACTATGTAGAAGGGAAATCTATAAAAATTTGTGTATTTATATTTAATATTAAAGAGTATGTTCACCAAATTGTATCGAATTCTAATAATTTCAAATATTCCTATGCTTTTAACATGGCAAGATTATTGTGAGTGAGAATGTTGGGATCTGCTCGCGAAAGAACGGAATTTCGTAGGATCCCTAGCGGTGCAAATTTCAACATGGTGAGAAAGCCAAGAAAAATTTGGACGAATAGGAGAAGTTCTTTGCTCTTCTACGGGGCGAAACGTTATAATTTTTTGTTTTTCAATTTTTTGAAAATGTTGAAGAAGAAAAGGAGAAGCAACGTGAATGATATTTTTCGTGTGCATCGTTCGGAGCTGCGGTGGTTGTTATATCATTCGGTTCTTCCGCCAATTATACATTCTTTGAGTACTATTATTATTATTATTATTAACGTTATTACGATCGAATGGCTGCGGAACGCCGTTTACGGATACGCAGGGTGTTACGCGTTCGCTCATAAATAATAATCGGACATGAATCCGAGAGAGAGTGGGCGTCTGCTCGCTGGAAAGGAGTTGAAGAAAAGTTGTGGCGCGGTTCATCGCTCGGTATCGTAAACTCGTTTTTTTCTTTACCGCAAAGACTTGCAAGTCTTTACAACGGCTGCACGTGAGCATTTGATTTCGAAACGCCCACACACGTGTCTCTCCATCGATGCGATCCCACCGACTGGTTTTTTCAAGAGCACTTTATTCTCGATTGTCTTCGAATTTACGTGCGACGAGCATTTTTTACTTTTTTTTTTTTATTTTCACGCCGATGGCCACTCAATTTTGGTTCATTCGTTACCAATTTTCTGGCCAATTTTTTTACCACGATTGAAAGTTTTTTTGGGGCCGGTCGATCGAGCGAATGGAAAAATGAATTTTGGACCAAAATTCGAGGAAATGAGAACGATTAAGTTGCGTAAAGTTTTACTCACTTTGCGTAGGCTTTTTCAAGCAAAGCTGGCCAGAACTGATCGCTGTGACGACTCTGAACGAAGGTCAGCCGCCCGTGAACCGCGGGAAGTCGATCGTCGACGAGGACTTCGACCCAGGCGCCGCACCACCAAAGCCTGAACCGAAATACGCCAGCGTATTCGGAGGTCGGAGATCCTTGCGGCTCGCCTACGTTACCGAAGCCTTGATCGGCGGGCACCACTCGATAGAAGAGTCCTTTGCTGAGGTGGAGCACGCCGAGACAAGAGACGAGCCATTTGTCTCCTAGAGAAAATATTTCCAGTTAAAATTCTTCGACGGTTTCGAAACATCGAACTTTTTTCGAGCGACTGTCAAATTTCGGGCTCAAAAATTGATCCTGACCACTGGGAAAGAAGTAATAGAAGAAAAATGGGATTCAATCGTGCAAGGCACCTGGAAAGACTCATGAATACTAAAATGTAATCGTCGCTCATGTATTTCGCTATAAAAAGCAAGTCTCCGCATAAAACTGCATCACGTTGCAGTTCGCATCGTTGGAATGCAACGAAGATCTGTTTTTCATTGAGCAGAGCTCGTTATCATTTTGCAATATTTGGTCTGGACAATAAAGCGATCATCTTTTGCGAACCAAAAACTTAATCGATCTGCAAAATTAATTAACAAAATTCGATATATAATTAATTTATATATATTAATTTATTTTTACGTTATTATTTTGATGATCAATTGATTATATTTATATAAATCATACTTATTTATTATATATTTGTATTAATCAATTTATATTAATTTCATATTAATTAATTAATATAAAATATAATATTAATAATTAATTAAATACATAAATAAATAATTCACTGAATAAAAAATAAATAAAAAATCATTTCTCGTTAAATATCAACGTTGCAAACTTCATAACCATAAAACTGCCACATCAATGATTGCTCGATTTCCCATCATAAAGTTTTGTCACTTTTTCGCAACATCATGACTCAACCTCTAATAGGAAATGATTATTATTCGGTAGCGCCGAGTACAAGGATAAAAAATGAGTTTGAGCTGGAGCAAACCGAGCAGCCTTCGAAAACGAAAGTCAATAGTGAGTGTTTTCATGTGCTCGTCAATTCTTTCTCGTAAATATTGTATTCGGTGTACGCTTTGGATTTTTAAATTGTAACGAGATTGCCTCCTGCGGGGCTTCTCACGCTGCGTGTACGGGGTCCCGTAACTGTTAGAATGTCCGGAGCGAAAATACGTCGAGTATTTAACGTCGTTGCGATGTCCAACGTTCGAAAAACAATGGACAGACGTTTTTTTGCTCCATTTTCTTAATTCAGTGGTTCGAGCCACGATCCCGAGCTCTCGGATGGATAAACGGAGCGAAAATGATGTGTCAACCAGAGCCTCGTAGACTCAGGCTCTTTACAATCATCTGACGAGTCCCTCGAATCATAGAAAGTTCATTTATCGTAATTAACGTAATCGAAATTCGATATTACGGTGCGTGGGTCATATTTCCTCTTCGTCAGAGTTCTCCACTGCGTAGTAGATAGTTTTGCACTTGATGCTCGTTGCAGAGTACGACTTTCACTGCCGCGTTTGCTTGTTGGAAAATCGACAGAGCGCTCCGTGCGAGATTCGCGACGACGATCAGCTCGAGAATTATGACGCAGGAACGAGTTTCGATAGATTATCGATACGTCGTCCTTTTCCTGGGGAGATTCAATCTTTTTGAGTGATGGGGAACGCGCGTGGGATCTTGGGAACGATCCTAAGGCGGTCAAGGCGCAGTGCGATGCTCTACGTCATTCGATCGAGTTTAACGTCGTTTTGGATTGCCCGGAAATTGGAGTTGATTGGGAAGGAAATTGAGGGGCTTTGTGGGGAACCGGAAGTGGGAAAACGAACGGTTGAATTTTTCGGTTCGAAAGAATCGATCGTCGGAGCTGAGGATTTGTTTAAGTCGGCTGTACGATTCGGTCGCCTGTATTTCCGGTTTGAAACCCGTTGTCGATGCCCGCATAGACTGTTGCTCGTTTCCGGAGTACGATCGAAATCTAGAGCCGGTTTTGAGAGCAACTTTGTTTATTTTCCATGCGACAAGGCGAAGTGGCGAACTCGGTCGAGTTTTACAATCAGCGGAGCTCATTTTCGTGTCTCTTTTCACTCGGAGCTATCGCGTGCGTAATCATAGCCCGATAACGGCGCGACTACGTGATCTTACCGGTGCAAATAGAAAGCAGGAAGAAAAGCGATCGAGACTTTAAGCACATGCGATCAATTTTTCATATATATATATAACTAGTTCATAGACAAAGTGTATTCCGCAGTGACAATGCAACGGTGGCTCTGTATAGCGAGTTATTCCCCTAATTAGAAGGGAGAAACCGGAAGTGTTGCTCAACTCGTGAGGATCGCGAGAGGGAAGCGTGTCTCTTAATTTTCCTCGTAGCTCATTAATAATTCATCGGTCTTTGCTCCATTTTAGTTTGGGATTGCCGCACACCTGATGGCTTTCCATAGCGTAACATTTCGCCGCGTCAATTACGTCGCATCGCAAAAAAATGTACGAAGGAATGTAAAAAAATGACATAATACACGTTATTGTCCCGTTTGCTGGGGACTCGTAACTGTTTCGATTGTCAACGGAGATCGCGAAAAGAACGGGAAGTTTGATATATTTTAGTACTTTTTTGTTGTTTGGTGTTTTCTTCTTTCAGCCTCCATTCGTTTCGATCCCACCGGGGTCATTGTGACCCGGACTCGCTTTTAACACGAATTATAGAATCCAATTGCCTCTGGTATATTTTCCTTCGAGATTTTTATGTGGGTCAGTCTCACTCCGTGCAAATTATTGCGTGTCATCATCATCACATGCACTCAACGTGCGTTTATTTGTCTTTGTGTGTTGTGAGATCGCGTGGTCTTTGCACTCGGCGTAAAATGTAGTGTGCACACACTCGTTAACGGGACTCGTTACGCACGGACGATTCTAACTTCATTTTACTTTATAGTTCTTTCTCTCCCTCTCTCTTTATCTCTGGCTCTCGGTCTCTTTCGTCTTTACCTGCCAAGTTGAGTCTATTCCGTTGTCTCTATTACCTCGTCCGGTTAAAGTCGCGCTGCGATAAATCTATCGCGTCATTCTGCTCTCTCTCTCTCTCTCTCGGTCTCTTCCTCACAGTGACCAGAGCAGTCTTTCAACACATTTATATATACGTCCATATATCCTGCTCGAAGGAGCCGACGATTAAGTGATTCTCAAGATCGAGCTCTCGACGTAATAATTTCCGGGATTCCTCTCACGTACAGTCATCTCACTTCCGTCAAACTTGACTGCGTAAGCGACAAGGAACGTCATAGAAATAGGAAGTCTGATGATCGTTTACTTTACAGAGAAAGGAAGTGAGATTATGGATTATATTATTTAGTTAATCAAGAACATAATTTAGTTATCAAGAAGAAAAAGAATTCTCGTTGGAAAAGATTTTATTTATTGTACCAGTTTATCGCAATGGAATCCACAACGTTGGAGTCGAACGAAAAAAACTTTTCCTATCGATCATTCAATTAGAAAAACCATGACATTTTTCGTATCGATTATCGATTTAGATCCTAAAAAAATATCTCTCTACCGTCCTGACCAAATATCGAATAAGAATTTTGAGATTCGCTGACGAAAAAACGGAATTTCGTTTCATTGCAACGATCCAAACTTCAAGATCGTTTATCGCAACTGTGAGTTGGTCGATCGAGGCAAATAGTTGCGAATGGAGTTGAAAGGTCAAACAATTGGATCGAGGCAATCGATGGGAATCCCATCGAGACTACATATCGGAAATCATGGTCGTGGGAGCTTCGGTATAGTTATTATAGCAAATCATATGGAGGCCAATTGCCAAGATGCGGTGAATTCTTCCAATGAAATGTACCGGGGAAATGAGGTCGATCGGTATCGTCGGCGGAAATTTCGATAAACGATGCACACAAGTCAATTAAGTATTTATATGTTCATGCTGAGCGCACAGCGATACATTGAATCGTCCGGTTCGGCCAACTTAGGAGAGACGTTGTTGGAGATGTGCACACGTGGGAACCTCCAGGAAGGCGTTTGTACGACTTATTCCTTCATTTTCCTCTCTCTCTCTCTTTCTCTCTCTCTCTTAGCTATTTTCTCTCGTTCTCGAGTGTGCACGACGCGATGCACGTTCTCGAAAGGTCGCGGGGGTCGATTTGAGGCTTTTCTACACGCGATTTCGAGGTCGGGACTATAACTTGGCGGCTGCCGTCTCCACATGTACCAGAAAACTTATCACCCTCGTATACGCGATGCGCTTATAGTCCGTAGAGTTCTCTACACGGTCAACGTATAATTTCTCCATTTATCTACGATTTCTCAGCCTCCTGGCACCGACACACTCGCCATTTATTCGTTGCGTGTTAATATGTGTGGGAGTCGCGCTCGAAAGAGACAGCAGAATGTTTTAAATCTTTCCACACAATGTCAAGAACGTTTCGGAAGTGTTTATGGAGTCACGAGCCTCGTACCTGTGATTTCTTATTTGCAGGAGTCAAAATAACCGACCGAACGATAATCAATACAATTTTCACGTGGTTAATACTTAAAGTGCATATTTTCATCATGTGTAAGGGTCAAAAGTTACGAGCTCAAATTACAAGTTTACGTGTTAAACATTGCAACGAAACTCTTTTTTGTTTTTTCCCGTGCTGCTTGCGATCGTGAGGCTTCTCATGCTCGACGTAACTAACCCACCTCGAGGTTTTATTTGTCCTCGTATATACAGAGTCTATATATATAAGAGTCAAGTAGAAAGCAGTCTGTTCGGACACGGCCTGTAACTACGTATTATTATTGCAACGATGACAGAAAGCCAACAGCGAGAGAGAGAGAGGGGGGGGGGGGAGAGAGAGAGAGAGTGAGAGATGAAAATGAATGTAGTGCAGCAAAAGTCTGGTCTCGTTCACCGGCCGACTGCTTTTTCTTCGAACGAAATAATATTATCCCATTTTCAGCCTAGTTAATGAGCTGCTATTGCCGCGCCTTGCAGTTGACCAAAAACTCGTCAATATTTTATCGACAGTATAGCAAGTTGAGAAATGAAATGTTTTCAAAAATATTGCCTATTGTCTTGATAGGAAAACTCTTCTCGTCGACATCATGGAACAAACAAAAAACTAAACTTTCGACAACTTAACACTTTTATGAAGTCACTAAATCTCTCGTTACACATCGAGGAAGAATTCTAAGCAAAAGTATCCTTTGTCCAAAAATTGCAATCGAAAAAATGCCAATTTTTCGATTAATTTCAACGTTTTTGGGAATCAAGAAAGCATCGAAATTATTTCATCAATTTTGAATGGAAATTTATCGTATTTTTTAGACAAGAAGCGTCAAAGTATAAAAATGAGTTTGAAGAAAATGGCTTTTTATGGGGGAAACGTTGATTGGAGTGGAATTTAAATGGTTGAAGCTTCTCCGAAGTGGTTGAACGTGAAAAGGCTGAAGATCGTTGTAATATTTATTGGTGCGTCTGATCGGTAGGAATTTCATGCCTTTATAAAGCGTGGAGTAAGGCAGAGTAACGATGTATCGTGGTTAATTCAGCGCGAGAAGGTTCTCGTTCGCGTCGCGATCTATCACGGCGTTAATTACGTTTTTTTTCGCACTCGTGGATCGGCAAAGCTGTTTAAACTCGTTGATCGGTGTGTTTACGACTTGGAGCTTCCGCTTCTGTGTTTCTACTCACACGGACAATTATGCGGCGTCGAAGGAAAGTGTTTCGTAGAGAAATGGTGAATCTAAACGTTCATGGCCTCGGGAGCCGTTAAAAAAACTGCAGATTCGAAAAGAGCAAAGAAATGTTATGCTCTCTCGAGAAATTCAACTCTGCATGCGATTAAATCCCCTGGAATGCATTTTCGCAAGCGAAACATCGCGCCATCGAGGTTTATAGCAAAACACGAAACTTTCAATTATTCTTGATTAACTTTCAGCGATAATTGGCTACTCAAGGATCGAGCAAGAGAAAAGATAAAATAATGTTCAAGTTTTCGTGGACGCACGTCGTTTCATACTCCCGAGCGAGTCAGCGAGAGAAAGATAAGGCGAAAAATGCATAGACAGAAATAAGACGGGGGAGGTAGCAGAGAAACGTATGCGCGAGCACTTGTATAAAAAGTTCAAACCGGAACGACCCGTTCTATCCCTTTTTCCTTTTGCTCCTTGCCGCGAGGCCTCTTGGCTCCTCGGGATATTCTCAATGTATTCTCCCGCAACATCCAGCACCTAGCACAACCTTCCTTTCCTCAAGGACGAGGCGAGGATATTTCAAAGTTTCGCAGAACCGAAACCGAACATGATAAACTTTACAGCAGAGACTCAAGCTCTGAAGAAAATATTCATTGAATGCTTTTTCTTACCCAGTTTGCCAGGAATCACGTCGAACTGAGCAGGTGCATCGCTCACGAAAATCGGACGATTGCAAATCTCCTAAAACACAATTAAAAAATAATTCATAATCAATATTTTTCCTCATTACAATTCGGCTAATTAATCAGGAGCTCGGAAACAGTACGGGCGAAGAATTTGCATCGAAACTTGCTCGAATTTATCAGCGATCGCGTGATTTTTCAAAAATCGAACAATCGAGAGGGAATTTTGAATAAAATTTTCATTGAAACTCGGTCGAATTTTTCAGCGATCGCGTTATTTTTGGAAAACCAAACAAACAAAGAGGGAATTTTGAACAAAATTCCTTAAAAAAAAAATTGATTGATAAAAATCACGAAAATTGAAGAAAAGTTGACAATTTTTCTTCTAAATAAATAAATAAATGAACAAACAAATAATTAATGGATTCACTATAATTTCATTTTTATTCGTATCGGTAGGAAAAAAAAAAATCGCTTAACAAATGATTTTGTGACTATAAATGGAGAAAACAAAATGTGCGAAAGAAGCGGCGGACTAATTTGCGGAATACCGGTAGTTTTTTCGAGGTGGTTTGTCACGAGACAGTTCTGCAAGTCAAAAGTCCGTGTCACGACGTTCTTTTAATTAATCCGCATAAGAGTTAATTGTCCCGGAGAGATAGAAATAAAAAGGCAGGCGTATAAAGCATGGGCAAAGTCGCACAAGTCTCGACCGCGATTCCCGTTTCCGTTTGACTCGGTCTATTCCGTCGAGCTCGTTTATACACAACGGACGAATGAAAACTTAGTTTGTACACGAGCAAACAAAAAAAACAACAACAAAAGTCCACGACACAGCGTTATTTCCGGTGTGTTTCGATGTGTTCCTCTTTCTTCATTTCCGTTCCTTCCCGTACGTATAGAAATTCATTTCTAAACGTAAAAATCATGTTTGTCTCGATTTCGAACGAAAAATCGCTTCGTATTCGAAAAAATCGTTTCGTTTTTGAAAAAAACGCTTGGTTTCTGGAAAAATCATTCCGTTTTTGGAAAAATCGTTTTTTTTTTGTAAAAATCGTTTCTATTTTAATTTTTTCATTAAAATGCCTCGCAATACGGAATTTCTAGTTGCGCATTGCACGCGCGAGTTTCGTTCTTTGTGCAAACTTTAATAATTGCCGTGTGTCGTAATTGAATAACTTTTGGATATTGTTCATGTAATTCCGACGCTTTTGGTGCCGGTTCGTATTCAATTCAGTGTACGAGAGAGCTCGTAACGAGCAAAATCTTTTATTTGCAACGAAGCCGCTTGTGTTCCGTACGAGAAAAGACAATGCGCTCGAGTTGCCTCTATAAATAATTCGAGCGACTAGCAATCGTCTTTGGGATCCGGGCATTTGATGGAAATTTCACGAGAGTGCGTATACACACCGATTCATTTGGCTTTTACGCTTAACGTTCCGTCCCATTGTTTCTCTATTTCTTTACCGCCGAGCCTCTGGCACACACTATTGCGTTTTAATTACTCCCCGCGATCACAGATAATACGCTTCAAGCATAGCACAAACATTTCTTTTTTCTTTCAGGCAATTGAACGTTGGATATGTGTTGCAGTTTCGAAAGAAACGCTGCGAACTTTTAGCACCTCGAATATCGAGAAATTAACGAATCGTCGAGCCAACAAAGAATCGTTACCAAAAAATGCAAAAAACTCGAGAATTTTTCTTTTTGTTTTCGTCAATTCTCCGAGAAATTGGAACGGCATCAAATATTTTTGCAAAAAATTGCGATTCGACTACGGAAATCTGATTGAAATTCAATCAACCTGCCGCGTAAAAAAAATATGCAAAAAAACCATGAAATTTCGTTTTTTTCGTTAATTCTTCGAAAAATTAAAACTGCATGAAATATTTTTGCAAAAAATTGCGATTCGACTACGGGAATTGAATGAAAATTCAATAAACTCGCCGCGTTGAAGGAAAAAAAAAAGCAGTAATGTTTTTGTCTCGCGAGAACAATCGTTACGTGCTGGAATAACAAAGTGTGACGTTTATAAATATGCTCAGTTTTATGTGGAACGTGTGGCACGTATGCGTTATGGTGCATTGTTCAGTCGGATCGCGTTCACCGCGATGCAACGATCGACCGACGTGACCTTGCGTACGAGGCTCACGGATAGGAAGAGACTCGCCTCTCGGTATCAGCTGTGCTTGGAAAACGTTATCGCGCGTTGAAACGGTGCGCGGGGAAGAATTATCATACGCGCAATGATCAGAGACATGCACGTGTGTTGGACCAAGACGATGAGGTTTTTGCTGGAGGAATCCAGTTACGCCTTCATTCCAGGTCCATTGTTAATTCCGCATGGTCGTGTGTGCGTTTCAACGCACTAGCGGACTCTCAGGCTTATGGCTCTGTGGTTATTTGCGTTGGAATGAATTTTGCTGCGGCGAGGAGCTCGCGAACGAAAACTGTGTGTGTTTTTTTTCTAATTATTTCCTGCAACGGTTCGCGGCAGTTTCTCCGCGGTAGAAAAAATGGAAAAGATGGTTGGATCTTGGGCTTTTCTATAAATTTGGCTCGGCCACTTACCTTCGGTCGTTTCCAGTGGAAATTGAACGGCGGCGTTTGGTGATAAAATACGGAAGCCTGGGTAGCAGGGAATTCCGGATCTTCCCACAGCTCGCCCCGTTTCAAGCACGAACGCTTGATCCGTTCGTACTCGCTCATTACGTCCTGCAAAAGAAAAAAAAACGAATGCACACGATTCATGAGACCGAAAGGGCAAGAAAGGATTCGTTAGATGGGACAATAAGATCGAAGCGCCGCACAATTCGTCAGCGAGAAAGACAAAAATAAAAAAAAGCGAGAAATTCCGAACGATGTTAATTGTTTTCGTCGACGCAGTCATAAAAATACAAAAACTGAACGACTCGACGTTACGAATGACATTACGCAATGTTTACGCCCGGTCGATCGTCCCTTTTTCATTTCCTTGCCGACCCCGATAAGCCAAAAGCATCGCGTCTTCGAGTCGTGCGACGAGAAACTTTTTTTTTTCCCCGTGGCGTTCGCCGCGTTATCCACGTTGAGGCGTTACGGCGTGACGACGCGAGCCGTTTATCGAGGTCGAAACCCTCGCCCTCCACGCACGACCACGCGCAATTCACACATTCCATGATTTCTCTGGCTACTTGTGAACAGACTTTGAAAATAAATTCTCGCGGCTTTGAATTCGATCGACGATGACCCAATCGACTCGAAACTTTTTAAGGCCGCGACGATCTTTGCCGCAATAAATCGAGACAAAACGCACTCAATGCAACGAGAAAAATGCAAATTCTCTTGTTTTACCATCGAGTTTAAATGCTAACGAGAAAAAAGGTGCGGTTTTGTTGTTTGGCTCGAGAGTGCGGAGGAATTATCGATACAAATTTGACGCGGTGTGATTGGAACGCCTTATGGCATACCAGACCAGGGCGCGGTGGCGAATTTCTCTTCCATTGTCGTCGTACGCGTGCCGATGCAAATGTTTTTTTTCTCGTTGGCTCCCGACTCAACTATTCGCACTACGCAATTGTGGAATTCCAACGCCCAGGCGTAGGACGAGCGGATTCGGGTCAATGAGAAGATCGCGATAAATATTTTCATGAATTAAAAAAAAAAATTGCAACTTCGAATAAAAGCGAATGGAACACGATTTTCATTTTTTTTATTTTTATTTATTTTTATTTTTCATTTTTTTCAAATTAATTTTTTTTTTTATTTTTTTTTTTGTTATTATTTTCATTTGTCTTTATTTTTATTTTTATTTATTTGCTCACTTTTTGTTTCTCTTTTATTTCAATGTATCACGTTTGATTTTTTAATTGCACAAAAAAACGGGAAATTATTGAAATCTGGTGGATGAAAGTGACGATCGGAAGCGTTTGTGAGTCTCTGTTCACTCGTGCACAAAAAAAATAATCGTAATTGTTCATAGCGAAAGAGTAATTTGAGGGAACGCTAAAATGAGCAGAGAGAATGGGATGCGCAATTGATTGGGAGAAAGCGTAAAAGGATGGGTGTCCGATTATTTATTTTGCTCGATAGTGTACGAGGCGGCCGAACGTTTTCTCGCTGCTGTGCAGTTCGCGGGGAAACGCGCGCGGCGCACGGGCCGTTCCGGTGTAGCGATGCGATATATATACGCATAGAGGGAAGCGAAAAAAGCAGAACCTCGCCAAGACTAATACATCGCGGAGAAAACGCTCGCGGGCTCTATTTCCTCCGGTCGAATCCGCCTCGAGATCGTCGCACGAAGCTTTCCCGATCGTCAGCCGCGCGCGAGGGCCTTCCTCGAATCGACTTTCTGCTGCCCCGATCATACACATGACCATTCGTGCTAATATGGAATAGCGATCGCGATCTTCAGACTTGGAAACAAATCATCCACGAGACGACCACTCAAAAGTCCTTTCGTCCGCAGTAAAAAACGAAAAATTGTGCACGTGAAACTTCTCGTCATTTTAAAATTCATCATATTTCCTCGGAACCCAATCGAAGAAAGAGAAAAAAATACATTTTTCCTGAAGATTTTGAGTTTTCGGCGACGAAGATGAAACTTGGAGAATTCATTTGGAAAAAATCGTGCAATCGCACGTTCGATTCTTCGCCATTTCAATATTTACTATTTTTTTTTTTTGTAATTTGATGAAAAAATAAAAAGAAAAATCGATTTTTCCCAACGTTCTCGAATTTTCAACGACGAAGATGAAACTTTCAGGATTAATTTTGAAAAAATCATGCCGTCGCTCGTTCAATTTCCCGTCATTCCAATATTTACCATCCTTTTTGTAATTTTATTGAAAAAAAAAGAAGAAAAATCGATGTCCCCTAAAATTTTTGAATTTTCAGTGACGAAAATGGAACTTCGCGAATTAATTTTGAAATAATCGTGCAGTCGCTCGTTCAATTCCTCGTCATTTGAATATTTATCATTCTTCTTGCACTTTAATAAGAAAAATGAAAAGAACAATCGATGTCCCCTAACGATTTGGAATGGTGAACGACGGGAAAGACTGTAATTTCCACGACTCCGGTGAGTTTGTCATTAGTTAAAGTTAGTCAAGTCCCACGGGGTCTAACGAGTGCGAGGGAGTCGTGGATTGAGCAATGCCTGGGAGGTTACGCCGTAGTAGACTTAATGGAGAGTGTGTAGACGGTCCGAGTTACGATTTTACGTTCGGCCAGGTTGCCTGGAGCGGCCTTGAGTCGTACACGACTATAGAGAGAGCCGCCTCGTGGGTCCGAGCGAGGCCCACGTAGATGAAACGGTATAAAAGCGACATATATATATTCTCTACTTCGCTGAGAGGATTACTTCATTGTCTTGAGCCGCAAAAGACGATGAAGAAAGATCAGGGGCCTCGGCGAGAAGTTCACAAGAGTATTAACTCGCGCAGACACGACGAAATTCATCAAGTCCTCGTTTTTCACCCATAACATCGCCCCCATAGAAATCTATTGCCTAGTCTCGGGCGCCATATTAGAAGTCAAACTCTCGGTGACTAAGGTTTTCGGTATATGAATCACCGACCAATACGTATGGCGAGCAGGAAAGACTCAAAAGTTAGAAAAAACATCGAGCAACAGTCTGAGGAGCGAATCGATCGATAAAATGTTGACATGCAACGAAACATTTTCATTTTTATTGTTATATTGAATTTCGTTGTGTTCCACCAATAGAAACTTCACCGACATGAAAAAATGATGCTGCAAGCTCGCAACGTTGAAATGCAACGAAAAATATGAATTTTTATTAACCATTTGTTTAATTCTTTTAATTATCCACATTTTTCGAGACGATTTTTTTTTCTGGAGGCAGAAACTGATCGTTTTATCGTCATGGTTTTATTCTACATGAGAATAATGAGCTTTGGCAAAGAAAAAAACGAATTTCGTTGCGATCCAACGATGCAAACTTCAACGTCATGAAAAATCGCTTTAATTTTATTTTTTTGTAGCTCGTTTTCTTAAACATTTCAAAAAGACACCCTGTGTACATGATCGACCGTAAAAAATAGGATTCGCCTCGTTCCTCCGAGCCAGACAGCACTAGCCATTCACCCGAGAGATCCGTATTACGTGTTTACGTCTTTTATTTCCTTCCTAGGACTCTACGAAGCTTTGTGCAACCGTAAGACTCAAAAGTACATTAACGAATGCTTGGTTGTTGGCTCGGATAACGGGAAACGAGACTGTAGCTCAGCCTCGTGACCTACGACCTCCCCATACGCCTGTTGCGTGTAAAAGTGTGTGATACAGTGATCCGCATTGAATTCACAGGCGTGTCATGTTTCGTTTTATTCGAGAGAAACGACACTTCGCCCTTGAGCAAGAAGAAAGACTCAGGGTTGCCTGAAAACTCATGAACGACGAGTTCCGGCTTCGGGGGCTCGACTCTCTGCTCCCCGAAGCTCGCACGCGTTTCCGATTCAATTTTTCGCACTCTGAGCCACTTTTTTCATTTTTAATCTCAACATCACGTGAATTCCTACAATTATGCATATTCCTCACTGTACGAACTCTGGTTAATACACTAATTATGTTTATTACGAGTCATTATTACTTTACTGCTCGGTAAACGTTGATTCACGAGATTATGGGACTCTCCGGAGGTCACGCGAGCTCGACCTCCATTTTTTCAACTCGTTACGCTTGTTTATCTTCAATCTTACAGGTCGTTTGGGTTTCGTAACTTAGGGTCTTTGTCATTGATGAGAAAAATCGAGGCTCTATTGTTATTCGGAGACTCGTCGTTGATTTTGGAGTCAAGCGACGACCAGATTTTACGAAACTTTACCGAAGTTACGTCAGTTTCGATTTTCATTCACGAATAATCGTCATTTTGAGAAAAAAATTGAAAATTCATTGCGGTGCATGAACTTTAATGAAATGTTCAGAATTCACGTCCGGAGCATCGATGATTCTGGGAGTTTGCAACGTTGACATTCAACGAAAAATGTTTTTTTTTTTTATTAATTATTTATTGAATTTTGGAAACTATGGCCATTTTTGTGTCCATTTTGTTTTCGAGTCTCAAGAGATTATCGTTTTATTGTCCGGACCAAATATCGGAAAATAAATATACGAGCTCTGCTCAAGAAAAAACAGATTTCCGTTGCATTTCAACGATGCAAACTTCAACATGATTGAAACAATCAGGAACTCGGGATTTCCTTCGAAAAATCTTTTTTCCATTAAATTATTCATTGAATTTTTGAAATTATGGCATTTCTGCGAGTTTATTTAGTTTTTGAGTCTCAAGCGAGGATCATTTTTTTGTCCAGAAGAAATATTGAAAAATAATTACGAGCTCTGCTCAAGAGAACAGATTTTCGTTGCATTCCACCGATGCAAACTTCATCATGATGGTACATCGTCAAATAATATTCTTTTCGTAACTGTACCGTGTCGTTTACGTTCCTTCCGAATATTAAATGTTGGTCATTACCATAAAGCTGTTTAAATAACCATGTCCCGAATTAAAATGGACTTTTCACTCTGCCAAAGACAAAACCTGCTCAAACAGCAATAAGAGCGTGAAACTCGTGATTTTTTTTTTCATCATATTTTTATTATTATATTTATTTTTATTTCAAGTAATTGTTTCATTTTTTTTTTTTTTTTGCTTTTTTTTTTAGTCAACGAACGTCCCGATCGTGTCGGTGAGAAATAAAAAAGATTTTTGTTAAAAAATAGTGACTCGCGATAACGAGCGAATTGTTGAAAATTCATTCGAGTCGAACCGAATGAGTCGAACTCGCGGAGCGAAATGTCGCCGGAGTCAATTTATTCCTCCTCTAAAAAGTTCCTCGCGATCGACTCTCTTGACTTTCTTTTCGATCGATAATTCGAAAGGAAAAAAAAGGCTGGGCATATATCACGAGGCAGGATAATTTGGCATCGGAAACACGTCACGCTTGAAAAATTCGAGGCTCGTTGCTCTCGGTCGGTTCTCGTCACGGGCGAGAGCACAACGCGATATAAGAAAATCAACGTAATTCGGATTATGAATATAAATCGTGGATAAAAGGCGCTCGGGAGGGGGGAGCCCGGTTTTCGCAGGGCAAAAGTTCCACTTTCACCTCCTTCGCGGATTACACAGAACAAAACGTGTGGTACTCCGGCTTTAAGGTTCTCCGCCGAGTCATGCAACGATTTACACATCCAGTTTCGTCGAACCTGCTCGAGCGTCGTTAATCGTTCCTAGTTTCAAGTAACGGAAATAAAATCGATGTTTTTTTCGTACTCGGAATAAAATTAACGGGAATGGAAATGTTAACCAAAAAAATATTCGAATTCTACTAAATTGCGTAAAATAATAATTTTAATAACGATTTTTCCACCTTCGACTTTAACAGGCCAATCGACTTACCGCGCCTCAAACGAACATTAAAAAATCATCAGGCAAGAAACTGCCTCTCTTTTATTTTTCAACCCATAATCAAACATTTCCTCCCACTCGAAAACTTCCAAGACACTCGTATGTTATGAAACGAATTATTATTTCCATTGTGCATACACGATATTTAAATAAATTCTGAATTTTATCGAATCTATCATTTTTTTTCTGAGCCTCGAATTCGTGTCGTTGGAATGCAACGCAATTCTTTTCTTCTTATAAAAAATAAATATAAAGAAAAATTGAGACATTTACGAAATATGAGAGAATTAAATTAAAAAAAAAAACGAAATTAAATTTTTAAAAATTGAATAAAAATTTTTTTCAAAATAAATATAAAAAACAATTTTTTTAAAAAACGTTCCAATTAGCTCCGTTAATTAATCGAGTTAGAAAATGAAGAGACGATGAATTTTAGTGAATTTCTGTCAAATGCCATGGCGGAAAAGTCGTAATCCTCATTTTTGCGATTCGCTGTCACATTTTTTTCTCGAGTTTTCGTACAAGTGTCCGAATCCTCGTCAAGCAGACTCGTACACCCGATGGAGTAGGGATTTTGTGTGTTTCGAGGTCGCTCGTCGCGGCGAGAAACGTAAAGAAGCGAAGAGGAACACATAACATGGACGAAGAGAAGAGAGAGCCGGTTTGAACGTCGAGAACAGGCCCCCCTCGGGACTCGTATTCTCGAGCGAACTGACGAGCAAACCTCAAGCACCAATCCCACTGGCTCATCCACCTGATTTCTCGAATCATTGACTTTTGTGCGTAAAACGTGGCGACCAATTGCTCTCAACAATATTTTACATGCCCACGTGTTCCCAGCCAATTCCCACGTCAGGGAACTTGGACAGTGAAGTTCGCATTTTACTAATAAAATCGAGATAACGTGGCACCCAGCATAGCGTGGCAACCCGCAAAATTGCAGTAATTTCCAAAATTCAATAAATAATTAATGGCAGAAACATTTTTCATTGAATCTCGACGTTGCAGACTTCAGAATCATCTCGAGACATGCTGGTTATCATTAAGCACCTTTTTCTGAGCCAGGACTCGACATAGTAGACTAGAATCTCAATTTATTACATTTTTTATGGAAAAAAATCGATGGAAAAACATGAAAAAGTGCTGGAGGCCAGAACTCTTCAGCATTTTATAAGGGCATACGATGGTCATCGCATCGTCGATGTACAATCTTTTCGGACCCAAAACTCTCCACAGTCGAAAAGCCTGCCACTATTTATAAGATTATTTTACACAAATCTCACAATTACAAGAAAAAATACGAAACTTTCATGACCTCCGCCTCGAAAAAGTGAACAAAGGCCTCAATAAAAAAAAAAATGGATTTGTTTTGACAACATGTTTGAGAAGAATTTCGCAAGAAGGAGTCGCGTGGTTCTATTGGCCAAGCGCGAGTCGAGCCCTATGTTTACATATTGACGGATATGTCCATCGACTAATCCAAAGGCAACGCGTACGTTCGATCGACGCGATGCATAATGGCACTCGCAATACTAATAACACTGGGTATTGGTGTATATTTATGCGAAAGATTTTTCGTGTCGCAAGAAAGTACGTCGAGTGTGTGCTTGGCGTTCCGATGACATCATGGGTTTATGGTGGCTGAGTACTGTTCATGTGGGCGAATTGTTGAAAGTTAAAAAAAGAGGGAAAAAAAAAAAAAAAATACGCGTATTGTTTTCGCATGGGCGGAGGTCGTTTCATCCGCCGCGATCGTTTGTAAACCTCCTCGTTTTCTTTTCACATTATCTTTCTGTCCATGCGCGATATTTTTATATCTTTCCGAAACGATTTCCCCATGATCAAATATCCTCACGCGTTTTTGCGAATCTTAATCGATTGCGTCATCAAATTACAGCTTTTAGCATCCGTGGAAATATTCATTTCGACCATATTATTATTTTTTTTGACGCGACTGTACGAGCTAAGCGTTCGCGATACAAAAAATAAGTCCTCAATTCCGTTATTCCGTAATAAATTACTGCAAAAAATTATCTGCGATTCTTAAGATTTCGCCTTTCTCAGCTCTGATTAATACGCACCATTATTTCGCTAATTGACGCGTTCTTTATCCATTTTCGAAATGAAATCTTGTGCTCAAAACATACACCGCCGCGTCAGTTCGCATTTGTAAATCCTGGACGAACAAAAACCTTTTCAATTTTTACTGCACGGAACAACGATAATGAGCTTTTTCGTATTATTTTTAAATTTAGACCGACTAAACGACACTTGATGACATTTTTCGAATTGAAGCAAATTATAAATGACCTTGACGAGATTACCGATGTTTATTCTCGTTAACTTTGTCCATCCACACGCCAAAATTAAGTTGAATGAATAAAATCGTTTTCATGCTGCAAACATCGATCGGAATTACTCATTTTTTTACTTTTCAATCAAAATATTCGAATAACCTGCAACGATTTACTTAGGATTAAAAAGAAAATAACACTCACGTTAACCATTCGTAATTTGTCCTGTGTTCCTCGTGGTGATAAAAAACAAATAGGGAAAAATGTTCACTACCTCAGGGTCCGCTTGGACCCACACTCGCGCATTAATCCTGTGTCAAATAGTCCACTCCTTTGTTATTGTATGGTATTCCACGAAGTGTACGTCGATTCACAAAAACGAACTTGTTTATCTGATGCACTGATTTCTCCGTAAATCGGTTTACGCTCCGGAGAGCTGCTCTGTTTTATTTTCTCGTAGTGTGCTCGTGTAATCGATCACTTCTTTTCATTTGTCGCAATCACGAGTTTTATTTATTAACCTTTGTGAACACTCGGCGCGTTTTTTTTTTAATGAAAAGAAAGTTTGAACGAAAGAATAAATCGAACGATTCACCACTTGACAGCTTCATTCGCGAAGCTTTTTTAAAATGTGTTGGTTATAACGCGTGTGTTTATTGGAGACGACGGACGTTAAAGCGTTCGGGCACCACGATCGTCGAGCCCGCGAGCGAGGACTGCAGTAGCAGCCAAAGATCCGGTACCGATCACCCTCTTGGTTCACAGAACTTCCTTCTCTTTTTTCTTTCCACCTCTACCGTGTTACAGCTGCCTCGTTCGCTCTTTTCCTGTTCTCACACTGCTGTTCACGGGTGCTCCCGTACACACTCGCTTTACCAAATCGGATGTTGAAAGTGCTCTGAATATTTTAAATTACGTTACTGATTACCAAAGCATCCACGTCATAGATTCGTGACCGCCAAACTCTTTTTCGTAGATTGGCATGTTCTTTGTCCGCGCCAAATTTGCTCCAAATTAAAAACTACCAACATTCCAGCACGTTACTCGCACTACCGCCACCAAAATGAAATTGTTCTTAATATTTCGATTCCGTATTGGCCCGAAAACATCGATTGCTGGAAAGATGGAAACCTGCTTATTGAGAGGCATTTGCACGGACTGGTCCTGCCATCTTTGAGCTAAGATTAGAACTCTTGGCAAGCTGTGAGTTCGTGAGAGCATCTGTTTATTTTTTTCATACGTGTCCCGTGTCCCTCGCAGTCTGAGATTGTTGAAGAGGCTAATCAAAAAAATGTGAATAATCAGAAACCAAGAATAGAATTCTCCCCGTCGACGATTTATATATTTGTACTTTGAGGAGGTGGAAGTTTTTCTGGGCGAAAAAGGGTGACCCAATCGCACGTGTCGTTTTCCTCATTATCGCTAAACGTCAAAAGTCTGATAGTCTCCGATAGTTGTCAAAAATTGGCAGCACCAGTTTCCAACGTATATCGTATTCCGTGTATCTCGTCGTATATATTCAAGAGATTTTCTGCTAGAGTTTTCACCTGTCTATAGTGTTGAATTAAAGTTTCGGACACAAAGCCGTATGTAAACGGCTGTGTGAGTGTTTTTTTTTGTACTACGAAACGATGGATGAATCCATTGACCCAAAGGAGCTGAGGGTTACGTTGGAAACTTATAAGAAGCTCGCGAATGATTTTACGAATCACGACACGATTCTGAAGGTCAGTCTTTTTCTATTTCAATGAATTATAATGCGTATTTAGCCCTCCCACGATCTTTACGAGTCTCACGAATAACTGGAATCCTCTGCAACGATTTCGTTCGTAAGAACTCGATCGACCATCCTTAACAATCAATGTTTATACAGGATCGAACAGTTCTCTCTTATCTGGCATACGTACTCGAAGTCCCCGATCCTGAAGTCGTCCAACTGGCACTCAGTATTCTCGAAATATTTACCAAAAACGTAGAGAATTATGTTCACGTAACTTCCACATTTGGTGTGCGTGAAGCCCTTGACGCAGTTATTAACAAATACAGCGTCGAAGACGTCCAACTCGCAGAGCACGCACAAACCATTAAAAATGACATCGAGCGCATGAAACCCCCCATTTATAATTTACGCAGCCGCTGTAGGAGAGTCATCGAACCAAAGAAATTGAAAACTCACGTAGTAGTGCTCCACGTCAGCGGTTTATTGCCCGTAAGTCTTGAATTCTGTTTCGTTTCCACACAGGGAACAACAAACTATCGTTTTCTTTGTCTCCAGGAAACGAGAGCGGAGCTCGAAGCAACGCTCATAAGAATCGAAGGATTAATTTCCCTCGTGGTTGACGTCGAGCATCAACGAGTAACTATGAGGACGTTGGTGATTGTCACGGCGAAGCAAATTGCCGAGGCCATTAGAGACCACACTCAAAACATGGAAGCAAGATTAGTCACTAGGAACAAATTCAATCAAGAGTTTCTCGTCAAACTGGTAACGACGACTTGACGCCCCGAGTCTTTGACGGTTTGGGCAGTTTCTGTATGAATTTTTCTTGAATCTCCTCAGATCAACACGGACAACGGCGAGTGTAACGAGATGCCGGAGTATTTGCCAGAAGACGACGAGCCGGAAGCGGAAAAAGAAGGAGTCGTGTCTCTCTTTACGGGGCTGAGACAAAGTGCTTCGACTTTGTACAAGTCGACGGCTGAATTTCTGCACAACTCGTTTTACTGGTGAATTCTTTCTGCTCAAAATCTCATCTTCGTGTTCAAGGAGAAAGCAAAACGTGACGAGCAAAATTATTCCTTTGCTCCGATAAGAAAAATAATCGAAATATGTGCCGCATTTGAAGAATCTCAGTCTCGCTCTCTCTGCCTAAAAACTCAAATTCGATACGAAAAAAAAAGCCAGAAAAATGAACTTACCAAGCGCCGGAGCGTTTCTCCGGCGGTTTTGACCGTGACCTTGAATCGGCGTCGACGTTGTGTCAAGATTTGCACCGTCGGAATGCAACGTTTATTTATTTTCCACCCCCGGCATTTCTGCGCATTTGGAAACAGTTTAAATTTTGAAAAATCGACTGATTCGAAAAAGTTTATCAATTCCGTTGCAACGATGCAAATATTAATGCCTCACTCAAAGTCTATAAATATATATATAAACAAAAAGCATAGACTATAATATTTACTCGTCGCTTGACCATCAGCGAGTTTCCAATTTAAAGATTTGTACATATTTCACTGATGAATGGATTTGTGAATACCAATTAGCAATATCCCGAGACAGAGAAAAAAGGATTATTTTTCCTCTATGAGGGTGACTCGTTGTTTTTCTTTGTTTTTTTTTTATTAAAAATGATAACTTTTGTAAACCAAGTTACGGGTATCGATTGTACACTTCGGAAGAATCTCAATTTCATTTCATCTCTCCTGTTAATCGATCTGTTGCATTTTTTACCTTTGGACATTTATTCTTCTAGCGATTACTCCATTTTTTTTGCAATCCCTCGAATCTCGTTGCTGGAGGCAAAAAATACAGCAATTTTGAATCCACCAAAATCGATCATTTGTTCTTTTCTGTTTCATCAAACAATGAATGCGCGTTAGGAACGTTGGAATTAGCGACCGAAGCCAATGCAGCTGCTTCGCCTTAGTCAGGCGATTGCTAAACTCTCGCGGACTGTGAATTCGCCTCGAATAGTGTGTCTCCGATTTTCAGGGCCAGGGAACGCAAAACATGAAATTGGAAAATTTGAGGAGGATTAATTGACGTCCCCGACCCAATTATCATGAAAATTGGAGACTCTCCTGTTGAGGTTTCGGCAGCTTCGTGACCTTGGTGATAATTAATTTTCCTAATTGATCGATTTTTGGCATTCGTTTAGATCTTTTCGAAAAAAGACTGTAAAGTTTGATGGTATATTTGAAAAATCGTGTGGGCTGTGTGTGTGTGTGTGTGTGTATTTAATAAGTCACGAGCATTGTTTTATCTTAATATTAATATTATTACGATTATTAATAAATATTGAATATTATTATCAAGTATGAACCGTCATTAGGCTCCTGTGAGCTAATTAATCGTTAATCGTTGCTCACCCAAACAACAAGAGATTATTATTGTCTTTCCTTAGCGATTTCGACTCTATATCCACTGTTATTTAGCGTGTATATGTGTCATTGTATAGCCAAACTTTCCGGTATGTTTGACAAAGAAATTCGAAAATAAAGAGAGCATCGTATCTTCTCTGAGACGTTGTGGATGACCAAACATTCCTGGGTCTCCTCTACGACGATATTTACCATTTTTTTCATTTATTTTACGATCAAAAGTTTCTTCGAGGCTTGGACGCTGTATTGAATGAGTCAAGACCGTAGATTTTGTTGATTTTTCGTATTTTATCTCTTCGTGGGGAGGAACTTTACTTTTTTGGATTAAGACGCACATTTTTTTTTGTTTTTTTTTTGTCGTTGTCGTTTACACAATAATTTCTAGTTGCGGCGGGATCGTTGCCTCATACAAACCAGTCACATACTTATTCAATATTTCTGTTTTCTTATAGCCGCCATGGGACCAGAGGAACGGAATAATTAACACGCATAGAAAAAAATTTGTCTTAAAAAAATGGATACGGTTCGAGCGCAACTATTATTGTGGCTCTACGGCGTACAGTTGGGTGTTTATTTATGTTATGTACAGGAAGTCCCAGGCTCGGTGGTTCACAACACTTACTTGAATTCTGGACCGAATTTCCAGTCGGAAAGTCTGTGTTCAGTTTTTTTGGAAACTCGGACTTTTAATCGCTTGTATCATCCGAACGGTGGAAGTTAGAGCAATTATGCAAAGGACTCAACTTGTAGAGCGTGGAATTCCCTACAAAAAAGCTCCGGGCACTAATCCTCTATCTGCAGTCGTCTGTCCTTGAGGACCGATCGAACATTTTATTTGAAATTCACCGATCGCGAGATGCACTTTAATTTCTAGACTGAAGTATAGCAGACAGAAAAATACCGTCGGGAGCTTTCTCGTAGGGAATTTTCCCCTCTACAAAATCGGTTATATTCATTTTTGCTCTATTCTCAAGCGTATCGACGGTACAGTCGAAAACATGTGCAAGACTTTCCCAAATTCAATTTCCAACGAAAAATCACGTTGAACTTTCCAATTCGAAAATCAGGCATAAGACAAGTGTTCGTTGTTGATCGACCGACTTCGGAGGCTGGGTATGTACACGTATTTGAATATCTATGTAATAATAAATGGTACAAAATAATTTCGAGCGTACCCGAGGCTCCAAAAACGCGTTCCGTATAATGTTACATTTTGTATTTTTCGTTCCGGCTCATTGTCATTTTCTTCTAAACTGTAAATTGAGTTTTTTCTTTCGTTATCTGCATTTAATTTTTCGTTCAATAATTTTTCAAAAATTCATAGTCCTTCAATCGTCCAGTTCGCAATCGTATTGTCTATATTTACAGACGTTACAACATTATTTGTCATTAAGGCAATTTGAGTTTCGAAGCAGGTACATTAGACGGATGCGAAAAAATCCTCCAACGAACTTTTATCCGTTGCTTTGTTTTCCTCTCGTTTTCGTCAAAGTCTTGTACTGAATTTTTAGTCATTTCTATTGTTTCTCAATGCTCGTCCGCCGAAGTCGCGAACTTTTCAATTTTTCTTGTCCATCGATCGTTATTCTATTTTTTGCTTTATTTTTCGTCTCTCCAAACGAGCAAGGCACTCTCGTACCGATTCGGAAACAATCGTTATCGGGAATCGTAGAAATTCAGCCATGAAATTTAGTCCCAAAGAGCTTAGTATCGTCCTGGGATTATAATATATTTGTATATCGTCACAGGAAGCGGGGCACTCGGGCAATTCAACAATTTGACTTAACCTCTAATTTTTCCATTCGCTCGTTTGTTTTAATTCGATTCGATCGTTCGGACTAAATTCTACATAATTTAATTACGCTTCTGTAATTATCGACGGTTTAATAATAATTGCCTTCATCACGAAAACCTTTATTTATTTATTTTCTTTCATTTTTAGTACTTTCTATTCTCTCCGAGCGAAAGGATTGAGAAAGGGCGGCGTAATAATTTTATAAATACTATCATTGGAATGAGTAAATGCGAATATCCATTGACGTGCAATGATTATTCGTCTTTATCTCGACAATCGAGATCCTCTGGAAGATTTCGTACTATAAATATTTCTGTCTGTGTAATTATATAAATAGGATTATTCATACGAGATGCACGACATGACAATAATATTTGTACAAATAATGAGCACGCTCAACACATTTTATGACTTTAAAGTTTGCAACGTTGAGATTCAACGAAAAATGTTTTTTCCATTAATTATTTACTGAATTTTGGAAATTATTACTATTTTGTGGGTCTATTTAGTTTTTGGGTCGGAGCATCGTTTTAATGTCCGGACCAAATATTGGAAAATAATTACGAGCTCTGCTCCAGAAAAAAAAAAACAGAATTTCGTTGCATTCCAACGATGCAAACTTCAAAACGATCAATATCTTTTACACTGCATTATGTCTCTATCAGAGCAATGATAGTGCGCCCAAGAAATCGTTGAATTCTCAAAGTCACGCATTCGTATTATTTTTACTTTTTTTCCCGTAAGTACGTACAGAATTTCCGGTCGAATGAGTTCGAGGAGGTTAGAAACTTCGACGAATCGAAATTTTGGACTGAAAAACATTAACGAAAGCAGAAAAAAAATATGATCGAGGGTCGAGGAATGACCGAAAGTTTTAAAAGAGAAAATTGTGACTAAAACGAGCCCCCATTCGACGAGTAACTCTGTACAAAGCCAAGCTCTTACTCACGAAAACACAGGGACGTATGCACACACGAGGATGTCAAACACGATACATTCACAAACAGTGTAAATAAATACGAAGTTACACGACACTGTACGAGCGGGGGTGGGGACGAGAAATTCTTGTTTGGTTTTGTCTGTCGAAACGAAAAGTTATTAGGCACGCAAAGCGTTTGACCGCTGTGTAAAGCCGAAAAATCTTGAGGTCGATTTCTTTTATTTCTGAAAACGTCTTTTTAATTCGTTACGTAAATCTCGAACTTTCATCACACACGAGAGTGTTTGTCCTGCATCGAAAATTTTGACCGCATTTATTAGAGTATTTTGACGCCATTTATCGATCGATAATTATTATTTTAATAGTACCAATAATTATAATCGTAATAATTATAGGAATAGAAATCAAATGATGATAATATTAATTGTACAATCGACGATTTCTACATGCAAAAAATATGCGTGTTCTACACGTACGAATTAATTATGTACAGAGCTATTTGTTGGTTATGACAGAAACGAGGCATCGCGTTGTTATTATAACAATGATTAATTTTTCGATGATGTTTCCCCGATCTGGCGACTAAATTTTGCCGTTTTTGCTAGTATCGCACTATTTACAACTTACGAAGTGAAACTTAAGATTTAGAGGAGGGCCGCGTTTTTTGTCTGCTTATCGCAATTGTTTTTTCTTTCCTTTGTTTATGCTTACTGAGTTATTTTACGTCTGTTACACTTTACTCTCGAACCTCTTGACACTCTTTGGCGTTGTCATCACCTGCGATCCCGCCGTTTGGGGAGCGATTGTTATCTCACTCAGCTCGTCCGTTTCTGATTGGCCCGATGTGTCCGACGCGTCCGCCATGTCGTTTCGCTAGAATTCGAAACGATTCCATGAAATTGTTTGTCGTTCGGTGTTGATTCAGTTTATTGGTGGGCCAGAAAGAACGCGCTTTATAATCGGAGTCAGTTTTTGTCGTGATGTGTCGTGATAATCAAGGGGGATCGATTTGTGTTGTGCGTAGAGTTATTTTAATCGTCAATATCTCGAATCTTGGATAAAACACTGTTTATTCGGGCGTTTGAGGATCAACCTTGTGACCTTGGCGGATCGCCGATGCCGTCAACTTCAGAAGGTTAGACTATCTACTATCAAAATTTATACAAAACTCATTTGTTTTCCGTGGCAATTCGAATTAACGTTTTCATCCAGTTCTTCATACGGTGATTAACAATAGCGTTCTAACTTTTTGTTCCAGACCAACCAGGAAGGTCAAAATCAAGTACTCCATAACGATGCTTTAAACTCTCGTAATTGTTAGTGTTTTTCGATCAAATTTGGCAGAGAATTTCGATAACATACGTTCAAGTAAGTAACCAAAGGACTTTTCAACCGTCTCGAGTATATTCTCGAAATTTATTCATCGTTCAAATTGAACACATGAAATTTTTATATCGAGATATTCGGGATAATGAAGAAAGATTCCAAGAATGAGATCAAAAACATTTTAAAAACTTGGAAACCATGGAAATCAAGCGTTTCGTGAACTAAATCTGACTAGAAAGATTTTCCATCGTTTTTTTGTGATTGGTTGCCAAAAAATCGATAGAAATTGCAAATATTTTTTGCATTGATCGTTACCTTGTGTGAGTGAATATTCCGTAACGTTCGCTGGACATCGGGATTGCTCTCGAGCGTGGAGGACTGACTGGACGGCGGATGAGAATATTCCGAGGTGTTTTCCTCGTCAGAGACAAGCGCGCCGTCCATTTTCATTGAAATTTGTTTAAATCTTCGTAAACGGCTTCCCGGAGCGATGGACCTCCTGGCGATGCTGTAAGAGCGAGATTTTCCATAGTACCGCAAGTTTTTGGTGAACATAGAAAATTTCCTTGGTCAGAAAATTCGAGGAACGCGTTTGAATGGAATTTTGGAATGCAGAAATTACCTTCGGCGTCTGAGTGAATATTTCTTTGTGAAAATAGGATCTTCCCGTTCCTCGTCGGACCAGCTTTCCTCGCAGGGCCCGTCGTCGTCGTCGTCATCGTCATCATCGTCGTCTCCATCGTCCTCCTCGTCACCGCCGTTCACATTGTTCTTGACGATGATTCGACTATCGAGTTCTTCTCTTCCCGTCAGCGAATCCATCATCTCGGAACAACGTCCTATTCTTACGTCAGTCTCGTCTCGGCCTATCACTACGCCGTCCACTAAGATGCTACCAAATTGTCCAGACAGTTTTCCCAGATCTTCCTTCATCGTTGTACTGTAACTGGAGGATTGCAAACATTGACAAAGGTAACAGTAGGAAAAATGTGAAAATATAAAAATTGAGAATCGGCGAGCAAACAATTTTTGATTAAAATTACAAATTTTTTCCATTGGATTCTTAAAAATAGAAAGTTGACACAAATCATTCATGACTCTGAAGTTTTCAATGTCGAGATTGAACGAAAAATGTTTTTTCAATTAATTATTCATTGAATTTTGGAAATTATGGCCATTTTTTGTGTCGATTTGCTTTTCGGGGTCGCACAATCCGATCGTGACCTTGCCCTTTGGGTCATCCTGACCCCGTTCCACCGCGAAAGGTTGAATTTGTGAAATTTGTACGAAATTATAATTACCTGTGTGTTGTAATGAGATCATCACAGTTGCCATTGTCAACAGGTGAAATGAGTCGATTGGCGTTCAAGATTTCGCTGACTTTACGACCGAGAGTTTCGAGATGATCGTCGTCGCTGCAATCCTTGAGTCTCTCGTTGCCGTTCGACTGATTCTCCGCGTCATGAGTCGGTTCCGGACTCGAACAGACTCCAGCCTCGGCTCGGAGCTCGTAATTCGTCTCAGTCAACGTTGAATTTCCGTTGATTGATTCGGCGATCGACTCGACGTACGATTGCTGCTCCACCGGCGAATCCAAACTGTACTCGTTGCCACCGAACGTTTCCGTTCGCGAATTTCTGCACGAATCCGTTTCCGCTATGCTCGTTATGTCCGTCTGCGTCTCGTGGTCTATAAAACGCAGCGACAGCTCCGCACTCTGAAAATTTATTGAATTTTCATCAGTTTTTTTTTTAATTGGAAAAAAAATGGTGGAAAATACGTTCGCTGGAGAATCGTAATCGAACAAGTGCCATTTGCACTCAGGGAAGTGAAATTTCAACAAAATTCAAATTATGCAATTCATTTCATTTAAATCTCACGATTCCGCATTTTTTGCTTTTCGGACAAAATGCAAATATATGAAAACTAGGAAAAATTGTGGATTTAACATTACGATTTCGCATTATTTGGATTTTGGAGAAAAAGCGTATTCTGTAAATTATGAAAAATCGTAATTTCAAAGTGCAAATGAAAAATCGTGATTTCAAATTAATGATTTTTCATAATTTACATAATTTGAATTTTGTAAAAATTCCAGCTTCATGGTTTCTCATATTTCTTCTTCAATTCTAACGAGAAATATCAATTATTTTTTCGTACCTTTCTTTCGCGATGCGGACTCGACCTTGGGCTGGAGCTGACTCCGCACCCAGAGCCAACTCTGCGATGCCTGTATTTTCTCTGCTTAAAACTATTGCTAGGCGCGACGACGACGGTTTCCGGTTGATTGGAATTGTTTAATTGCGTATAGAGAGTTGCCTTGACAGGACTTTGAGGAGAGTCGATAGGTGACGAGGGTGTCGTCGGGGTCGACGAGCTGGAAAGCTTCACCGTCGTGTTTCGTCTTCTTTGCATTCTTTCCTGAGCCTTTAAAAGCGGGTGGACCAGACGTTTTTTGTACTGTTTGTATCCCGATTGTTGTTCTCGTCTGTAGGCACGGAAAAAAAAAAATTTTCATGAATTTTCCATCGAAATACGAAAAAAAAATCATTCTTTTCTCAATCGATTTCGAAATTTGATGTCGAATCTCCAGTACGTGACCTTGAGGACCTTCGGGTACCAAAAATATAGAAAAATTTCATTCAAAAACGAAAAAATTTGACTCACTTGACAACATCGCGTTCTCGTTGTTCCAGTTGCAATAAAACTGCACTAAGTTCGAGATAAAGATCGTTGGTCTTGTCGAGCTTTCGCTGATAATGTTCCCTGATGTCCTGAGCGTGGCGAAGTTCGTCCTCGCGACGACGGATCAAGTCAGCCTCGAATCGTGGACTGCTCGAAGTGTTTGTTTGCATTTGTCTCATTCGCTCTCGGATTTCTTCTTTCCACGTTTGCTAGAGAAGGAAATAATATTGAGAAATATTGTCCGCAGCTCGTGGATGGACCGAGGGTCGAAGAAAATTGTGGAATTCAAAAATCCAAAGCGATTTTTAAACTAATTTTCAAAGGTGCTTTTCAAAATCGTGTCCGAATCGTTGGGAATCGAATTTTTGATCAAACACAAGTTTTCGGATAAATTATTTATGCTCTCCAAGGTGGAAACATTGTCCGCAGCTTGTGGATGGATCGAGGATCGAAGAAAATTGGGGGATTGGAAAATTCGAACCATTTTTTAACTAATTCTCGTTGGAGCAATTGAAATAATAATTTTTCTGTATTTTGAATTGAGTTCAAATTGTTGGGAATTGAATTTTTGATCGATTAGGAATTTTTGTAAAATTTCTTCATTTTCTCCGAATGGAATGTCATTGGGTGAATTTTTAACCTGAGTTCTGAAATATTCGTCCGGCTCGGTGGACAGGACTTTGACGGCAATGATGTTGAGGTGAGATTCTATGAGCCTGAAAGACGGCCTTTTCCGGGGTTCTGCTTTCCAACACAGTTCGATGAGATAGCCAAAGCCTTCGGGCCAGCTCGCTGGGATGGGAAGATGAAGGGAGTTGTTTCCGACGCCCCAAATAATGGCGGATGAGTCAACGTCTTTGTAGGGTATCTCGCCACTTAGTAATTCCCACAGCACGACACCGTACGACCTTGAATTTAAAAAATGAAGAAAAATCCGATTATTTCTGAGGATTTATCATTTTTTTGTGGTTTGACGATCGAAAGAGATTGGGAACTTACCAAATGTCGACTTTTTCGGAGCAGGGCTCGTTGCGAATTATTTCCGGAGCCATCCAAGCGACAGTCCCGGCGAATGTCATTCTCGTGCTAATCTCGTTCCATTCTCGGGACGTGCCAAAGTCACTAATTTTTACAGCTTCGTCGCGGCCGATGAGAACACTAAAAGAATTTTTTTTTTTTTACAATTTTCTATCCAATTTTCCTGCTCGATGTGACCGACATGAAAATCATTTTTAAAAATCATTTCTTCGGTTTTTTCTTGCATTCAAAATTTCTTACTTCGGACTTTTGAGATCTCTGTGAATAATTTTGTGTGCATGAAGATAACTCATGCCTGCTGCTATTTGTTTGGACCACGAGACGAGTCGAGCAGGTGGGATGGGCTCACCGGCTCTCAGTAAATCGTAAAGTGGTCCGTACGGGCAAAATTCCATAATTACACA
The DNA here is from genome assembly GCA_030522525.1 of Campopleginae sp. 14b. NCBI lineage: Eukaryota > Metazoa > Arthropoda > Insecta > Hymenoptera > Ichneumonidae > Campopleginae sp. 14b. The sequence goes on from JAPYYS010000969.1 coordinate 149,171, forward strand.
GTAACATGGTGCCTGAGTGCAAACTCCCCTGTAAAAAAAATAAAATAAAATTCATCGATATCGGGAAAAAAATAAAAAATTCAATAATAATTCCATGGAAAGTGATAAAAAAAATGTTGACTTGGCACTTGGCAATAAAAGGAACTCTCCGAGAATTGACAATTGAAAAAACAAGGAAGATAAATGTTTTTGGGAAAAAGTGTGTTTTTCTTACTTGAATCTCACGACGTTCGGATGATTGAGCTTTCGTAAGTGTCTTATGTCGGTCTCTCTCGCGTCTCGGACTTTCTTCACAGCCACTATCTCTTTATTGAGCATCCCACTAAATACTGCACCCTGTGCACCTGACCCGAGCCATTGCAACTCGTTGATTGTCTCAAAGGGTATCTCCCAGTCGTTGGCTGCAATCAACAACCACGTCTTTTTAATCACCAGGAAAAAAAATCACGATGTTGCCGAAATTTAACGAAAACTCATTACTTTTGAATAGCGGGATGCAAAAAATGTTCTCGGTCATTGGAAAATTGAATCGGCTCGAAAAATTGAAACATTTACAATAATTAATGAAAATAATTAATGAAAAATATATTTTTTGGACAAAAATAACTTCAGAAATTCGTAAACGTAGTTTCACGTGAGATTACGTGAAAATTAATATTTTTTTTAGTTTTCTGATAATAATGCATTGATTAAAAAATAGATATTCCGTCGAGGGTCCTAATAATTGCGAATCGTAATTAAAAAATACGGAAAAAATTGATAATTAGATGGAAAATTAATAAATGCAAATGAAAATGGAAATTTGAGTTGGTCCCTGTGTTGGGGTTCGACGAGGCGATGCTGGAATTTGGAACACCGATTGCATCATGCAGAAAAATGAATATTTAGAGAATTGATCGACTTACATTGATTTCCTTTGATTTTTTCATTGGCCGTTGCTTTGTAGAGCATTGTCCAGACAGGTCGCATGCATCCGAGTATTCCCTCGACCCAGCTTGACTTTTGAGCTTCGAGGGGGCCGGAGCCTGGACCACATTTCGTTGCAGTGTCGCTCGAGGTAGTGTTGCTCTCAGATTCGCAACGAGTATTGCTTACTCTAGGGATTTGTCCAACCTGATTGTCTCTGGCACAGCTGACCGTTGGCCCGACAGCTATGCCGCCTAATTGACCTAGTTCTTCTTGAATACATAGCATGCTGCAAAAAAAAAAAAACGAAAAAAATGAAAAAAATCTTCAAAATTCAAATTTCGTGTCATTTCGTAAATAAAAAAAATCAATATTACGTTACAAGTCTCCGATAAATCCAGAGGCCCATTTTCTCCGAATCTTAATCAAACTGGCCAACGAATAATTGGTTCCTGATACGAATAATAATTATAAGACGCAGAGCGATCGTCAAGAGCCACATATTGAAGTAAAATTTCGTCAATTCATTGCGAGCTCGATCGAAGCTTTGAAAATATAATAAGGAAAGTGATAATCGAAGGAAAGAAAAAGCTACAAAATGGGGTGAAGGTCATTAATTATTTTCCAATGGGAGGTGATTCCCTAGTCACGTCGTTTTAATAGAACAGAGACATCGAGTAGACACAGAGAGACTTGGACTGGAGAATACGGAGAAGATAATAAAAACGTGCGTTATCTTTGCCGCATTCCATTGGAGGTTCGGAGCTCCTCACATTTCGTTTCCTTTTCATCACGTACGTTTGTACGTCGGCGTCGTTCGATTGACGACATGTGTATACTTGTAATAATTATTATTTCGTGGCATATTTTTCTCACCTCGTGGCTACTTTCGTTGGCGAACTAGGAGAATCATTTGTGATTTCTTCGTCCTGTGTTTTTCTAATGAAAAATCGCGTAAGCCCCATTTTCCCGGATCGAACATACGGAATGTTGTTTATCGATACGAAAACCAGCGTTTCGGGTCAATTTTTTATTTTTTTTCAATTTTTCGACGTGACTAACTGTTCGTTATTATTCGATCGACCGGAGATTCATCGCGGCCACTAGAAACAACGAAACGTGCGATAAACCTGATTCTCACTCAACACTGCTCGCTGCCACTCTCTTCCTCCCGCACGTACACTACACTTTTTTGCTTTTCTTTATTTTTCTGCAACTCCGTTCGCGGAGCGTCCTTGTCCTAAATGATTCTATGATCTCGCGATCAACGTTTCTTTGCCCACGAACGATTCACAGATTTTAATTCCCTTCTCATCGACACTCTCCGATCGACAATCAAGTTTTACCTCTAAACTCGCTCAACTCACAAACCCATGCACTCACACTCATTGCCAACGACTCCCACACCAACCAACCTCGATAAACACACTCCAAATATTTTATCGTGTACGTGCGACTATAGCCGATAGCCCAATACTACGACGTGCCAACGTTCTATATCAATAAACTCTCTCTCATGTACGTCATATCTCGAGTAAGCATTGAAAAAGTGGAAGATACGAGAGGGCAGTGCTACGTTCTCGTTCCGGAGCGTCTCTGACGTCGGGAAATGCCGCGGTACGCTTTCCGTTTCTTTCATCATTCATCCGATGGCGCTCCGTTACCTTTGTTTCAAATTTTACGAGAAATTATTTACGTTTCTCTTTAGAGCCAAAAGTCTCTTCGGATTTTCCATTCAGACGCCATTCTCTTTTCTACTTTTCGATCTCGTCAAGGCCGATTCGTTAAAAAACTATTAATCGTTCCTCCTCCTCCGCCTCCTCCTGATGGGCGCTTCATCCATTATTCTCGCGGTCTAGTATTTTTAATCTGTACGTTTCAACCTCCTTTCGGTTCTTTTCCTGGTCCATTGTCATCCGAGGAAACGAAACAGTGAACAAGTTATTTTTCGATTTGGACACTCCGGCGAACTGGTTGTTCAAAATTCTCAAAAGCATCGTCGAAATCCAACGAAATTCTGTTTTTTCTTTGCCAGAGTTCGTCATTATTTTCTAATATTATGTCCGGACGATAAAACGATCCTCTCTTGCGACCCAAAAACTAAATAGAACCGCAAAATTGTCATGATTTTCAAAATTTAATAAACAATTAATAGAAAAAATATTTTTCAAAGAAAATCACGAGTTGAAATGGAAATCCGTTATTAAAATATTTTTTGTCCCTCGGTTCGATTCACAGAGTCGAAAAAATGGCGTTTTTCCTGCTGCCTCGATTTTGGCTCGATCCAAAATCAATTGGTCGCGTTAATTGGGTAAAAAAAATAATAATAATTCTTACCCGTTGGTAAAGATGTGAGTTTCCGGTTGTGAGGCGGAAAGGATCATCTGGTTGACGACGACCCTTGTGTTGTTGGAAGGGGCTGTAGAAGAGCTGCAAGTTTCTTGGCCCTCGAACTTGTAATGTTCCCCATGGGGGAGACTGACTTCGGTGTCTGCCGGAGTGCGCATTTTTTTCGATTATAATTAGCAGCCGATCGCGGCGACTGAAACCCAAAAAAGTGACAAACATCGAGTGAGAATCTAATAAATTCCATTTGAAAAATTCCAACAAATAAAAAAATATATTTTTTCTCGATATTTTCAGAGAAAGTCGGCGAAATATTTTTTTTTCGTTCCTCCATTAATTTCTCCACTCGAGTATTTCGTGGTTCGTATCGTTTTTTAGAAAAATCCAGGCACGAAATAATAGAAACGCTAGGGCCACGCGTTATTACATACACATGGCGCACACAGGCACACAAAACATACAGATATATTTAGGTCGAGATGGAATGTCGATACAAATTTCCACACGTGTGCGTGGAACGGGTTCGCGAAATGGAATGCTGGGCTCGTAGATGGTCTAGTAAGAGCTAAGGTATGTGAACTAACGAAACCTTCGTCTTTCATCCACTGCGGCGTTTTTTTTTCTGGCCAAAATATGTTTTGTTTTTTCCTCATGCCAAATTCCTTACTCTTCGATTGGCAAATGATTTTTGGGATAAAGTCAACGAACGAATCATAAAGAACGAGGAAATCTTCGAGATCGCTCATTATTTTGATTTAAATCGCCGAATAGTGAAAAAATATCGCGATGTTGGAGTTTGCATTGTTGAAATGCAACAAAAACTCATTATTTTTTTATCAGAGTTCAACATTCTCGGAAAGTTCTTGCCAAAAATAGTGGGGCAGACCTTTTTGCTATTGAAAATCTGAATTTACTCAAAAAAAATAGAAAAATTTCAAAGTTCAATAATTAATTAATGGAAAAATCCTTTTCCGTTGAATCTCAAATTTGCAAACTTCAGAGTCATCTCTAAGAGTCGACATCACATATTTTCGAGAAACCAATAAATTCTATCGATCTTCGTGATACGGAAATCTCGTAGGTCAACCAGCCTCTCGGAATTAACGATTAATTACGACGCAATCGTTGGGGGGAATCTACGCAAGGGAAGGAGAGAAAAGAGTCAAGAACTATTCCTCATGCCCAACGCTTGAGTCACCATAGGAAGGTGCATGTTCCTGATGCGGGAGCAACACACCTTTCGAGCGTATTCCAGAGACTCTCGCTTCTCAGCCACTGTCATGGCCGCGTTCACCATCGATCCAATCCCTCTCCTTTTTCTCCTTTTCCATCCCACCGACCTACACATCCCCATTCACTTGTTACTAAACATAACAACCTTCTTCGCCTCCAAAGAGGGTGGCGCAGCTTATTCTTGCCTCTTGTCGTCATACTCGGACGATATTCTTTCTTACGTATGTCACACGTACGTCACTACTACGTATAGAATCTCTCCATATAGCTGTATGCATGGGAGACGTGTCTCTTTACGAAGCGCAAGGGTTTCTTCACGTAACACCCAAATGCGTCACCCCTTGTACGTTCAACTATAAACAAAAAGTCTGTCAATTGCGATTTAACCCCATTTTAATATTCCAGTTCGTCGAGCCATTAGTTATTCATTAACGAAGCAAATTTCATCGACTTCTGGAAAATATTAATTAATTATTCATTGAATTTTGGAAATTATGGACGATTTTTTGTGTCGATTTTGTTTTTGGCTCCCAAGGGATGATCGTTTCATTTTCTAGACCAAATATTGGCGAAATAATCACGAGCCTTGCTCAAGAAACAAAAGATTTTCGTTGCATTCCAACGACAAAAACTTCAACATCAGAAACTCGTGATTTCCTTTGAAAAATACTTTTCCCATGAATTATTCTTTAAATTTTGAAAATTATGGCAATTTTGTGGGTCGATTTAGTTTTTGGGTCGCAAGAGACGATCGTTTTAGTTTCCAGACCAAATATTCGAATAATCACGAGCTCTGCCCAAGAAAAAACAGATTTTCGTTGCATTCCAACGATGCAAACTGATGACTCGATCAAGTCTGTTGCTTTGCCACGATCTTCTGGACGTTCGTCTTTTTTTCGAGACTAAATCTAATTTAACCCTAATTTTTGTTCAAATTGTCAGGGTGTAACGTTTTTTTACTGTCGACGAATATGTTTCCGCAGGGCAGGGTCGAATAAAATGCACTCTGGATGCATCTGTCGGGCACAGGAAAGGGTGGCGTGTCATTAAATTATTCTGGATCGTGTAGATCCTGGAGCATAGATTGCGGAACGTTCCGGTGCTTTTTTAATTTTTTATCTTATCGCCATGGAAATTGGCAGATCCGAAGGTGGGTCTGGCAATTTTTTAACGAATCGTATAATTTCATTAACGCGCACGAATCGTAGAGCTTTTCAATTAGTCACAGAAGTTTTTTTAATTGACTCGAGTTTTCAACGATTCGAGATTCATTACGACGATTTCTCGGATCATCGTCGCATTGCCAGACAGAAAAAGGAGTAAATATTTATTGAGCTCGATGGAGAAACGTCCAGGCATTGAAGTCTCTTGATTTCTGCTCGACAAAATCCACGAGGAAGAAAAAAAAACATTTTTAAAAATCGTCAAGCCCGATAAACAAATTGATCGACTTGATAAAATCGCGAAGAAAATTTGCCATTCACATTTTTCTGTTTGTTGGGTGTATAGGAATAATAATAAAAAATAAAATATTTTTGACGTGACCCGCGGACACTAATTCGAGTCGGTGCTATAAAAATAACTCGGCGCAGCGCCGAGATCTCGAGCCACAATGGTGCAGACTCGCCATCATCCCTTTTGCACTTTGAAAACATTTAAGAGAGTGTTACCCGAAAATAAAAATGCAGTCTACGGGGTTGAACTCGGTCTTTGTTGGACGCGCGCCTACCGGGACTCCTTCGTTGTCTAGAGACGCAGGTAGTCGGTGTCCCATTGGCGTAACGCCTCGTGGGCACAGATTTAACGGTCGCCATGCAAATTTTCCTTTTTTTCTGAATAAAGAATATTCAGTACAAAATCTCCGAAGGAGACTAGGCCTGGAACGTTCTTATGCAGTGTTCGTATTAATTAATTACTCGATATTAAATGAAGAAATTCCTAGACAAACTTTCCGACATTAATTTCAAGTCCCTCGAGACTCCAAGGTCGTTAAATTCTCTCAAATAAATCCATTCAAGAGCCTGAAGTTCAATACGAAATCTGGAGCCAATTGCATCAATGACTCTGAACTTTGCATCGTTGAGATTCAACGAAAAATGTATTTTCCATTAATTATTTAATGAATTTTGGAAATTATGGCCATTTTTCGTTTCGATTTTGTTTTTGGGTCGCAAGAGATTATCGTTGTATTGTCCGGACCAAATATGGAAAATAATTACGAGCTCTGCCCAAGAAAAAATAGATTTTCGTTGCATTCCCACAATGCAAGCGTGAACATCATATTAAATTATCATTTTCTTCAATTATTCGACGCCCTAAAATCTCAAAAATGAGCGAAACGGGCACGATGCGTAAACTTTAGCGAAAATTGTGCTGGTTCGGATGTAAAAATGAAGTGAATCGATAAAATTCATTAAAATTCCATTAGCCATTAAAAAATAATTAGATATTAAGGTAGCGAATAGAATGTGATAAAAATCTAGCAAAAAGAATGATCGAGGGAGTAGAAATCTTGGTGCGAATTGGCATGCATATCCGGGCTGAAAAAATTGACCCTACTCGAGTCACCTTTGCACTGTGTAAGTTGGGGTGATGGCGAGAGGGAGGGAGAGAGGGATAGAGCGGTTGGAAACGAGAGGGTGGTAAGGCGAGATATCGATTAACGAGAGAGAGAGGGAGAAAGCGTAGGGCTGGTTTAGCACGAAGAGCTGGGGAGGATCTGAACAGGCGGAGGGGCAGCCCCGTAGTAGAGAGTTTCGATAAAAAAAATGCTCGTGCCAACTGTCATGCACCCGAGCAGACACCAAAGTCTTCATCCATGTGTAAGTTTCGCAATACATACGCGACGGATACACAGGAAACGATATAGAGATACAAAAGTATGGAGAGTCCAAAGATAGCAGAAAAAAGGAGAACCGCCGCACAGCCGCTTGTGCGTTCCTCCCGCGGCGCCCTCGTGACAGTTCAGTGCACCCCGGTGAGAGATTGGTGCTGCGATAAAAACAACAATAACAACAGCAAAAAAGGATCATCGAGAGAGAGAGAGAGAGAGAGAAAAAGAAATCAAGGGCGAGAAACTCGCTGTAGCAACCCCGACGAGTATAAATAAACGTAAGAACCCGAATGAAAATAAAAAGGAGAGAAAGAAGGAAGGAAAAAAAAGTACATAAGGAGAAAATGAGCGAATCTATAAATATATATGTTATGCAGACTGGAGGACACAGGGGAAACGCGTGGGACGAAAGCCCCTCTGCTTTGCCGGCTCGTTATATTCCACCCAGTCTTTCTCGGCCCCTCTCGTCCGTAAGCTCTTTCGGCAAAAACATCCCCCCTTCATGTACCACGAACCTCGTATATATGCAATTTATATGCTAGCTCATGTAAATACATGGCTTTATATACCTTGGAGACTCTGCATCGAGCGATTCGGGTCCCAAAGGGCGTAACCCATGGAAATTGATACCTAGTCCAGCGTTTCACGATCTTAGTCTTGTCAGCCATTCATATTTTCGGTCATGCACTCCCCAGCACTAAAGGATCTCATCCGCGTGGAAATCTGCATCTTCAAAGTTGCGGGTTACGTCCTGTTTGTGTACTTCGTCCGCGAGCTCGTCCCAATAAACCGAATCGACGAGAATGTGCAAGAAAATTATCATGAAATCATGAAATTCTGTTTTATCTTGAGCAGAGCTCGTAATTATTATTCCAGATTTGGTCTGGACAAAAAAACGATACTCTCTTGTGACCCAAAAACTAAATAGACTCACAAAGTTGCCTTCATTTCCAAAATTCAATAAATAATTAATGGATAAAAAAATTTTCGCAGGAAATCACGAGTTTCTAGTTGTTTCAATCATGTTGGAGTTTGCATCGTTGGAATGCAACGGAAATCTGTTTTTTCTTGAGCAGGGCTCGTAATTATTTTCCAACAATTGGTTTGGACGATAAAACGATAATCGTTTGCAATCCAAAAACTAAATCGACACGAAAAATGTCGACAATTTCCAAAATTGAATAAATAATTCAAGGAAAAAAGATTTTTCGTTGAACCTCAACGTTGCAAACTTAAGAATCATAGAAAATGTGATTTTTATTAATGATCGAAATATAATGTACAGCTTTCGCGAAATTCTGACATTCGGTTACTCTTTCTTCTGCTCATCGTCGGTTTTCGGCTTTGAGAAGACTTTGGAAATATCTTTGTGCCCGTAGATCTCTCGAACGGAAGGGCGGAACAAAACGGTTTCTCTTTTTTATCTCTCTATTCAAGTTCTCTCTGCTCCACAAGTTCCATCGCGTCTCGTTTCTCTTTCTCCCTCGCTCTCGCGCTCTCCTGCTTGGCCATCATCATCAGTCGCTTTCCCGTTGTATTCTCAGTCGTTATGCTCCACCACCAATCCCAAATCTTCTTGTTTTTGTTGTCCTGTCCGCCAGCACAGTTCCCCTGTACTTTACTCCTCTCGCCTATACGATCGCCTGCTTGCGGCTCTCCACCAAGCTCCTATATCCATACATTTCCATTCGGATACATACCAGAGAACATTATGGACATGTATACAGAGGCACATCTCCAAGAGGATGAGAGAACTCCTCGCCAGGATAAAGAACGAAGAAGAAAAAGAAAACGAGAGACTGGAGGAGAGAGATGTACAAAGTCTTTCCGTTTTTCGGAGCGCGACTCTCCGCCAGGGACGTAGCAACCTTTTCCGAGTTCCCTCCGACTCGATAATCTTGGAAACTTAGCCTCTGGCATCGATCGTAACGACGCTCGAGTCGATTGCGATTAGAGGATTAAAAAAAAATGAAAAAACAAAAAAACGCGAAAAAAATATCGCGAAAATGCATGGATAACCAGAAACATTTTTGTTCCATTATTTTTTTGGAAAAATCGAATTTCGAATGGAAAATTGAACATTTTTCGACTTTTTTTTTTACTCCATTTCATGGCCCGGATGAAATGTTTGTTTATCGAGAGTTTCCTCCAGCTGGCATAGACTGCAAAGGGTCAATGCAACGATTGCTAATTAAGTGGCCATGCTCACTGGTCCATGTAATAAAAAATGGATAAAAAGGGGAGTCTCGTATACGCAAAGCAAAGAAACAGCGATAAGACACGCGGCGGCACATAACAACGCGTGTGCAACTCCGCAAAACGCTAGAACACGATACGTTGTTTGTATAGAAGGCTTTCACTTTCGCGCACACCTTGCACAACTGCGGTGATCCTTGCAGAGCGCGACTGTACGCCAGGTCGATAAAACGTACTAAATATAAAGCGCTCGCACGGTTCAACACCATTTTTTGCCTATTTTTCTCGTTAAGGTATGTTTGCTTGAGAAACGTGAATAGAAATGCTGATCGTTGTGGTTGCAGGCTGGGAATTCCGAAGGAACAGAACGAGCTCGAAACATTCGGAAACGTGATTTTTTAATAATTTCCATTTTTTGGCTAGGCACTCGATTTTTTTCACACCATTTGCTTTGACGTTCGATATAAACGGTGTTTTTCATGGCGCGACAAAAAATTACGTAAAAACGGAGTAAATAAAGGAAAAGAAACTCTTTGGGACGTCGAGGATTGCCTTGAGACCGATTGCAATGGCAAAATACTCGATAAAAGTGAGAAAATTAGTCCATGTGTGTAGAGGAATGTTACGAGGCTGCTCCAAGGACTCTCGTCCGTCAGACTTTTCTCACCGACGTTCCGAGGCCTTCCGCAATTAATAATAATCATTATAAAACAACAAAAACGTGAGAAACCAAACAAACTGTTTGTTTTTCTTACCTTTTTTGTTGCTGAGTGTATGGACAGAGTAATAGATCCAAAGATTCAATTATCCTTTCATATCGATCTCAAAAACACACACTTTTCCATTCAGAGTCGAAGGAAAAAACGAAATCACTTTGGACACTGCCAAATCTTGCACGGGTAACCGACTCTAATGATCAATTAAAACCACGAAACGTCATTAAACGTATAAACACGTATTTCTCCTACTTAAGAAAACTCATTAAGGTATCACTGGTTAATTAACTTTCTCAAGTAATTGCCTTCAACTGGATTGTTAATAATTCTTGACACACACCGAAGCGACGAGCTTGTGGCTTGCCAAGGGTGTGCGCAACCCTCAATGAAATAAAAACTCCAGAAATTTTGTTTTTTCCGAAAAATTAGCAAAAAATCTTTCACTTTTTTTTTTTTCGACGTTCATTCGCTCGATGAATGCTCACACGCCACTAAGAAAAACACTCGGACTTTTAGGAACGCGTGCTTAAAGTTGTATCCAACAAAATGGCGCGGGCGTCATCGTAACGTATCGTTGCTCGCAGCTAGTGCGAGCAGACCGTACTGCTATTACTCGTGTCAGACGAGAGCCTCGAGACTCTCCGTTACTCTCTTTCTCCCTCGCTCTCATTCATCCAGTCGCTTGCTCTCCGTTCTCTCCGTTTCCCCCCCCCCCCCCCCCTGCCCCGCGGCTTTCCTCTCTATTTCTCTCTGTCTCTCTTGCTCTTTTTCTTCTGTCCTTCCGCTCCCTCTTTCGAAGCACACGATATCTTCGTATGTATGCGTTTCCTCGTTTTCTGGTCCCTCGTATTTCCCTCTGGATGCCTGATACACTATTCCTATATATCGAACACCGTCGTGCCGGTGCTGAACTCCCAATGCAGTAGAAAATAACTACACGCGGAAATACTCGCAAAATCTCACCAATTTTTTCTTCCCCCGTTTTTTTTACAAATCTCCAAACAAACCCTTAGCATTTTTCCCATAAATCATGAAACACCGTGAATCTTTTACTTACGGAACCATCTAGCCCAACTTTCCTTTGCTAATATCTGCGATTGAACCCAAATTCGAAAACAATACGAAGAAGGAAAAAAACGTATTGTCTGGTCGGCTACTTTCATTTTTTTTGGAGCTTTAAATAATTTTTTTTTTTTTTTTGCGCATTCCGGATGCAGGAGCCGACGAAATCTGAGGCGGAAATGTTTTTTTTGAAATTCACTCGTTATGCCAGTCGCGAACTTTTAAATTGAAAAAAATTGATAATTAGTTGACCTAAAAATTGAAAATAATTCAGGGAAACTGACCGCCCCACCAGAAAATAAAACAAAACGAATTTTCGAAAAATTTACTTTTGCCTGGCTCGTAAAATCAAATTTTTGATAATATTTAATTCAGCCATTTTTTTCATCGTGCAATTTTAATGAATAAAGTGAAAAATGAATAAAAAAAGAAAAACTCGGAATCCTCTGCACATTTTACCAGAGCATCAAAATTGAATTTTTAATTTTTTGTTACTTTTTTTAACGTTATTTATAAGAATTTCACGATAAAAAATAAGAAAAAATTGAAAATTCAATTTTTACGCTCTGGTCGAGCGTGTAGAGGGTTCTGAGTTTTACTTCGCCCTGTACGTACGTATTGCATTATAGAAGAATCTACGCTATCGACATGAAAAGACCGAGAGCAGACAGTCTGACGTCGAATAGTTTAGGGGATGATGGCGACGCCGTTCGCGTCGGTGGCGCGCGCTGGTAGTGTACGCGTTGTCGTACAAGTTTGTGTGGGTGTGTACACCTCGATATATAACCCGGTTGGATGTGTATGGTCCCGGGTCCCTCATCGTCAAGAAGAAAAGGGAGAGAATAATTGTATTGCCGAGACGTGGGGCTGAGTGGGGGAAAAAGCAGGGACGAAACTTATGAGCGTTCCATCAAAATTTCTCGATTTAACTGAGCCTCGTTTTTTTCTTTGAGGAAATAAAAAAGTAAAGCGTGCCAGGCGTTTCCTTAAAATTGTGCTCGCACCGGCGCTGATCAATATTCCACCGAATACTTTGCAGTAAATAAACTTTTCTACCCATCGGCTGAAGCAATAAATTAATGTAATTTATACTTCTGGTTAGACTTTCAAGCCCAAAGTCTAATTGAGCTTGATTCGATTCAATTAAACTTTATTTTCATTATATACATTTGTTTATTTGGAACGTGAGAAAATCTGGAGCTCCATTCAATTCTTTCGAGTGTTGATTATTTCCCGATGATTTTTATTCCGATCGATACGTAATTATGACATTTTCTTCAATTAGAATTTCAAGCAAATACTCGGACGACGATTTGTTTACGTTGAACTTTATATATTCAAGGGGATACAAATCGAGGCATCGAGCAATTGTCATTAACCCTTTCGCAGAGGCAAAAATCAGATTTTCGACGACTCTGAAGTTTGCAGTGTTGAGATTCAACGATAAATGATTTTTCGATCAATTATTTATTGAATTTTGGAAATTATCGCCATTTTTCGCGACGATTTAGTTTTTCGGTTGCAGGAGATTATCGTTTTATTGTCCGGACGAAATATTGGAAAATAATTACGAGCTCTGCTCAAGAAAAAATGGATTTTCATTAAATTACAACGATGCAAACTTCAACATGATGATTTTCGTGTCATTTTTGTGTTGGAATAAAATTTTCACAGCCTCTATACGTGTCATGATACAAAAATGGTACGACTTTATTTTATGCCCCATGCGTGTCACATGGAGTCAAGGAGTTAAGAAATTAATTAAGAAATTTTCTTCAGATAGAATTTCGAGCAAATATCGGGACGACGATCTGTTCATGTTAAATTTTTTATACTCAAAGGGAATACAAACGTTTTTTATTCTCATTATTGTAATTAATCGTTTTAATTAACGACGGATCGTTTTTTTTTCTTTTTGTAAATAGACATAGAATTTTTATGATTTTCTCTAATTTCGACATTTTTTTTCGTTACTCAATTTTTTCTCGGGATTCTTATATACGAAGTGACAAATCTGTAGACTCCGGAACAGAGAAAAGGGGGATGACCACTGATAAGAAACAAGGGATGATATTTTTGTGTTGGCTAAATTCGGAGAAGCGTTCGTGTCGATTGGACATTCCTTAAGGGTGTTGAGGTCTTCGGCTCCACGCGTATTGAGAAAATACTTTAGGGTCAAATCGATTCGTTGAGACTGACGTCACAAAAAGCCTCCCCAAAGTCACCCCTTAGGCCAAAGTTTGCGAATCACGTGCACACCCACACATGCGCAAAGCTGAATCCTTACAAATCAAAATATATGACGTGTGCGATATCCTTTCGTGGAATTCGTTCGTCGAAGTTTCGGGGATCCGCAGGACCTTCGGAGGAAAGTTTTCTCGGAAGGGTGCGGAGTCGGAAATGGTGGAAAAATGAAAGAAACAACCGATGATGTAGCATCGTGGGTGGCGTAATACGCGAAGCGGCAACCGCGCTGGAACATTGCCAAAAGTTCTCCTATCGCTCTCGTAACTAAACCCAAATTGCCCGAATCCTTGCTATTCTACTACAATGAGATCTAGCTGCAGAGATCCGCAAGCGAGGACCCAACCCCTACTCACTTTTATTCCGATCGTTAAAGAGCACCGAGGATTCTTGGAAAAGCAACCCCCGCATCGTGTACGATATATCCTCCCTACGGTATAGAGACTTTTATATTTTTATATTCAACAAAAAAGAACGAGTCAACATGCCGGCTCCCTGCTCCGCGATAAGATCAAATTTTCTCCTCAGCTATTGACGAGAAGTCCCTGTTACGACGAGGCATTTGGTCGGAATTGAAAATGAACTTGGCTTTTTGTTTTTTTTGTTTCGTACAATGCGGAATCGTCGTCGCTAAAAGTTAATAAAAAAGTTTCGGACGCTTGTGGTCGTTCGGGAGATCATAATTGTCGGTAATTACTACGGAGCTCAGCAGGCAATGAAATTAAGGCTTTTGTATTAATGGTATGGAAAAATTATCTTCATAATTCCTAATCACACCACCGGGTCATTTTGACCCAGGCGAAAATGGTCATTTTCGATTGAAGTGAATTGAACTCTTCTCAAACTTCATGAAAATGTCGAAAAATACGAGTTCGTGGAGTTGCTAAGCCTCAACGTTAACTGGGTCACAGAGACCCACGGTGGTGACGACTAAGAATAGGGAAGAAACCGGATAGATCCGGTATTGAACTTGTCTCGATTCGCTACCGCGAATTTTTAAGGGCAAACGAAACGTCAAATTTTTAATGAAAATTACAATTTTTGTTTTATTTTTATTACAAAAAGTAAAAAAGCTCTTAAGGTTTAAGGATTATCAAAATAATTTACAAAATATTACAATTTGTCCAATTCGCCATAAACTTTAATGACATTTTCCATTTTGGCAAAGGCCCTCAAGAAATCGTCGTCCTCAAGCCCGTATTGTTTGTATTTGTGGAGAAAGGCTGCGTGGGTGTAACAATTCCAAGCCCTGTCAACGATCCCATCGAGGGACTGACAAATCTGCGAGTTATTTGTGACCAGGGCAACGAATTTTTCTCTATCGAGGAATCCTCGTTTTTCGTGGAGATGTGTGAGTCTTTGATTGCTCGGAGACCAGGGCGTGTAGAGAGCGTCCTCCATCAATTGGTCTTGGCAAAGAGCTGGATCGTCGTCGGTTTTGTTAGAGGAGTTTTTGGTCGTTGAATTGTTTGAGGATCCTCGAGTGATCAACATATTAGCAACTGAACGTCTGTAAAGGTAATGGCTACTTTCTTGAGCTTTTGACGAGATTCTGGAGTTGCCAAGGTCGGCCAGGAGCTCCAAATTGTTGGAAGCCCCAATGATTCGCAAAGTGTGTTTTAATTGTTTGATGTGAACTTGCCAGCTGGATGATCCAGTTTCGCAAACATTGGGGACGTTGCCTTCGCGTTTGGTCGAAAATTTCAGTGGCAAAGTCGACTTTATGGTTGCCATTTTGTATGCCGGATGAGTAGCCATTTTGTTGACAAAAAAGTTGGCTCCATTTCTCACTCCTTTGATGGGCTGGAAAACGGCCAAGATTTTTTCGCAAGCCACTTCGTTCGTGTCCTGTAGAAATCTCGGTTCAGCTCTGATTCTCTGGTTCGCTGATTTCGTGCAAATTCGAAGCAGTTGATCGTTTTCCAAAAGGATTATTCCGTCAGCACAGTCCACGAACTTGGCCAGGCTCAGTAATCCGTTGTAATTTTGCACGCCCACTTCGCCACTGGAAAATGGAAGGACAAGAGTCGCTAGAATTGTTTTCGTGGGGTACTCGTCTCGAAGTAATTCTGTCACTCGACTGCCAACTCCCGAACCTGTTCCACCAGCGGAGCCCAACAGCCCGAGGAAGCCATCGAGATGATCAGACTTTTCACACTCCCTTCTCACGACCTCCATCGTCTCAGCCTCCAGTTGTCTCGATTTAACGAAATACCCGTATGCCCAATTGTTCCCAGAGCCTTCGCCACCGGCTTGGTAAATCTCGTTTCTTCTCGAATATCGCCATTGCGAATTCGTTTGCTCTTTCTCTCGTATTTTGTCCAAAACCTTCCGTTCCGTGTCGAGCAATATGGCACGTGCTATTCTTTTCCCGTCCTTCGTTATCCCCGAAAACCATCGTTGACAGCTCGCCTCACTGTAGTCGTAATTAGCTTCGTAAGATTCTCCCGGATTTCTTGACTCTATGTCTGTTGATATTTTCGTAAATAATTCGTGACCCAACTGGTTGCCACACTGACCGAATTGTAACGTTAACATCGTCCTCGCTATTCAATCCTCATCAGTCAATTTTTCACTCATTTATAACGAAAATCGAGCTCATTGTTTCGTGAAATATTTTTTTTATACGGCGAATTCCAGCTGTAGCTCAATTGACATTGGTCTTTGCGTGGAGAAGTGTGAAGCAACGCTATCTTGAAGGCGGCGGCACTTGAGAGTGGCTGGACCTTTCACTATAACCGGAAATAGCGACCGCAGGAAAAGAAAAAGTGATCGAAATGAAACTTGTAGCAAAAGATAAATCATCGCCTTACCGACGCTCGATAATGCAGATTCCCTCCTATGCCGACTCTCGTTTGAATGTTTTAATTCACCGCCCGATTCAACGCCGTGATTTGGCGCTGCTGTCGCCTGCTTTCTAAACATCTACGTAGTTAATTCATATCGAATGCTCAATTGCTAAGCACGAAACCTTTTGTATTTTCTTAATCTTGAACAAGCAGTTTGCCTTTGACGTTTCGCTGCAGCGAGTATATACTCGACACGCCGGCATTTTCCCCCACTATTTATAGTTTATTATCGATATTGATAACAATGCCAAAGACTGATTAAACGGCTGAATGCGTGGCATCACAGTGGGTGGAGTTCGTTTGTTCGAGCATCATTTATTTGCTCGATAAATCGCTATTTTTCGTTAATCCTTCGACAAAGTTTTGTGTTCATAAACATTCCCGGTTAAATAACGAGACTTCGTTTCAAAAGGACTTGCGATGGCAACCTGTGAAGATCGTCGTGTGGCCCTCATAACAGGAATCACCGGCCAGGTAAGTAATTCGAATTTTAATTATTAAAACATTCCGAAAATTGATCGACGAAACATTTTTTCTAATTTCACTTCCGTTTATCTACATCGTCTCTTTTTTTCTTGATGAATAGAATTTTTCGTGACAATTTGAAAAAGTTACAATTAAAATATCAAAAGCTCTCTGTCACTTGGAAACGATGCTTGTCCAGATGAGCGTTTGACATAAGACTGCAAATTGATAATGGGATTTCCATGGGTGGGAGGCTCATATTGATTATAATTATCTGAACAACTAACCTGATGTTTTAAGCAGCACTAGCCAAAGATTGCAGGACAAGTTTCCATTTGTGTCATCACTTAATTCTACAAATTGACATTGAATTGAACTCTAATCTAAAAACAAAACAACACGATTGACATTTTGTTTTGAAACTTCGGGAAGTTTTTCCGAAGATTTTTTTTTTATTCGACGACGTATTTGACGTGAAAAATCGTAAAAAAAATCAAAGTTTAAAATTCCTTTTTATTTATCGAGCAAAAATTGATAAATTCAATCCATGAATATTTCTAGAATAAGGTGGATGACTCTGAAGTCTGCAACGTTGAGATTCAACGAAAAATGTTTTTTCTATTAATTATTCATTGAATTTTGGAAATCATGACCATTTTCTGGGTCTATTTAATTTTCGGGGCACAAGAGAGAGTCGTTTCACTGTTCAGGGCCAATATAGGAAAATAATTTCAAGCTCTGCTGAAGAAAAATCAGAATTTTGTACAATGTTGAAGTTTGCATTGTTGGAATGCAATGAAAGCTGATTATTTTTTGAGGACAGTGCCAAATGTATGGAAAGTTGTTGTCAAAACTAGTGAGGCAGACGTTTTTGGCATCCGAGAGCAGAATTTACTAACAAAAATGGAAAAACTGGGTTAATTGTCGAAATAATGATTGAAAAATAAATTTTTCGTTTTTCTCCATCGATGCAAACGAGTTTCGATGCATTCCGATGATGCAAATTTCTACATGATACCAAGTGGAATATCCGATTGAATAAAAATGTGAATCTTTGTCTCCAAGGATGGCTCTTACCTGGCGGAATTCCTGCTGGAAAAAAACTACGAAGTGCACGGTATAATCAGACGTTCGAGTTCCTTCAACACTTCCAGAATCCAGCATCTCTATGCGAACCCACGGAGCCATCGTCAGGAAAGGATGATTTTGCATTGGGGCGACATGACAGATTCCAGTAGTTTGTCAAAAGTCATTAGTCTCGTGCAACCCACAGAGATTTATAATCTCGCTGCGCAGAGTCATGTCAAGGTTTGTGTCTCGGTTGAACAATGGAGGATTAGAAAAGTTTGAATTTGGAATAGAGAGACTGTTGTTTTTCAGGTGAGCTTTGAATTGAGCGAATACACGGGCGAAGTGGACGCCTTAGGGACAGTAAGAATACTGGACGCCATAAGAACTTGCGGGCTTGAGAAAAAAGTGCGTTTTTATCAAGCCTCGACGTCCGAGCTGTATGGGAAAATAGCAGAGACTCCGCAAACAGAAAAAACTCCGTTTTATCCACGTTCGCCTTATGGTTAGTAAAAACAGGTATTTGTCGAGACTCTTCCAACTTTTTCTGCTCCCAAAAAAATCGGTTTTTCTCCTGTCGAAAATAAATATGAAATCCTGAATTTTGTTTCGTTGGTTTCCTCTACTCACGGCTCGTTACAGCTTGCGCCAAAATATACAGCTACTGGATCGTCGTTAATTACAGAGAAGCTTACGACATGTACGCCTGCAATGGAATCTTATTCAATCACGAGAGCCCACGACGAGGCGAGAACTTTGTCACACGAAAAATCACACGAACTATCGCTAAAATTCATCTGGGCCTTCAGGACATTCTCGAACTTGGCAACTTGAATTCCAAGCGTGACTGGGGCCACGCCAGAGACTACGTTAAGGTATTTTGTTATTCCAGAACAATAGGGAGTCGCAATTATCGAATTTATGCAGAAACGAATCCAATTTCTTAACATTTTTTCGAATAATCGAGACACTGGGGTCTCCTGGACCCCTTTGGCCCTCAGAATTGTTATTTACAGATTTCCGCCAGTATTACAATCGTTCTTTTGAAATTCTTTTCTTTTTTTTTCTTCAGGCGATGTGGATGATGCTCCAACAAGAAAAACCCGACGATTTCGTGATCGCGACTGGAGTTTCTCGGAGTGTCCGAGAATTCGTTGAAGCGGGTTTCGCTTACGTTGGTCGTAAGATCAAATGGGAAGGGGAAGGTATTGATGAAGTTGGAAAAGACGCTGAGACCGATGAACTGCTCGTTCGTGTGAATCCCAAATTCTTCCGACCGACTGAAGTGGTACGGCTTTTATTTATTTTTTTACATTTCACAAGAAAATCATAAAAATTGGCGATTCAGTTTCGCATCGCAGTTTTTATTGTTTCATTAATTCACAGGGATTCTTGTTGGGTTGTGCACAAAAGGCGAAGGAACAATTCGGCTGGCAGCCGACAGTTACTTTTGAAGTGAGTCGCAAAAATTGAGAAAATCGAAAAATCATGTATTTTTCTCAAATTCGTTCGTTTTCAGGAACTCGTGAAGGACATGATGGATGCGGACATTGAATTGATGAAGAAAAATCCAACTGCATAATAATTCCGCAACGAAAACAAACAAAACACACGATTTTATCATGTCGAAGTTTGCATCGTTGAAATGCAACGGAAATCTGTTTTTTCTTGAGCAGAGCTCGTAATTATTTTGCAATATTTGGTCTGGACAATAGACCGATCGTTGCTTGTGACCCAAAAACTAAATCGACACGAAAAATGGTCATAATTTCCAAAATCCAATAAATAATTAATGGAAAAAACATTTTTCGTTGAATGTCAACGTTGCAGACTTCAGAGTCATGATTAAATATTACGGCCGGTTCGAAATGATGAAAAATTCCGTTCAGAGACTTCCACTGTTGTTGGGTACGAGCAGCTTTTCCATGAAGTTTTTGTAACGTTATTAAAAAAGAGTCGATTTTTAATTATCAATAAATGCACACATTTACGTCGATCTAAATATTTTTAACAAAACCTCTTCGTCCCCTCGGGACTTTTTTTGATACCGAAATTTGTTAAACTTTGATTTTTATCGTTAATTCTTCTTTATTATTTTTTTTACATATTTTCTTGACTCGAATTTCCCTGCAAGCTTCTCGAGCAGTCGGCGAAATGCTCTGGGCGGAAAAAAAAATGATGCCAAAGCCTCGCGAGCTGATTTATCGTCCGCGTTTTCGTAGAAATTCCCATCCCCGGATGCTCGACAACTACTGAGAATTTCACGTTCCCGCGAACCCGTACCCTCGGGGGGCCTTTGAAGAAACAAACACACACGGTAGCGACACATTTCGCGCGATTTGTAATGGGCTTCTACGAGACTTTCTCTCTCATCTCTCGTTAAACACCGAAACTTCAATCTCCGCTTCTAGGAACTCAAACAATTTTCCAAAAAAATTAGCCAGTTCCATTTTTTTGTGAATCGGCGATCCGCGAGGTCGTGCCAACAATAATCATCGACAAAATTTCCATAAAAATCGTGAAACCACAAAAAAAAAGCAACAAAATTCTTAGAAAAAAAAAAAAATCGAATTTTCCGGCCAAAAATCATTTCGACGTATCGTTTATCATTGACATAAAATTTATCGACTTTTTCACGTGTTCGGGGAAGAAAACAATCGGCCCAAATATAGAAATAAAAAAATATCGACCTAGCAGGAAAGTTTCCGTAGATTACGAGTTATATATCAACGTCGACTGAGTCACTTGTCAAATATTTTCAACTGACATTGAAAACGACGTGGAAAGTTCTCGAGTCGATACTTTTCGACGATTCGATAAGGAAAATTTTTCTGTACATTTTATTTTTCCAGTATTTCTATTTTCGTTTAATGTCGAGCGGAGCAGAGTATATCGTTTTGTGAAAAGTTGACTCTGGCAGGGCGTTGACTTTGGGGCGACAGGTTTCATTCTCAAGATTATTTCTAAAGCACTTTTTCCTTCCAGCTGTCAATATTTTAATGCAATCTTCTTCGAGCCACGAGTTCTCAATGTAAACTTTCATTTTTATCGTATATTAAGCGATCAGTGCTCCGAGGCTAACTCTTGAAGCTGCAGGAATCATTGAGGATGTTGTCTATCGTAAACATCGAGGATTTCTCGTTACAGGCTGAAAATTTTCTTAAGCCAGTAAAATCGCGTGGCTCGTCGAGATTCTTTCGCTTCTCAATGACAATTCGACTGCTCATTGTTGATGCGATCGTGCGCTCGGTTGCTGCCTGGAAATTACGAGAAAAAAAAAAAAAAAAAACATAATTTTGTTGACATTGGCAGAAAAAAATGATTTTTAAAGTTTGATCGATCGAGCCTCGTCGATTACAATGATAAGTCGATGGGAGGATATTCGAGGAAAATGAAATAGCACAAAATTACTGACCGGTGAGTTTCGAATTTGTGGAGAAGTTCTTCGCTGCCTGGAGCTTCGTCTTCGTCGGTAATTTCCATGCTCGAACATGCCACTGGCAGAAGGATCGAGTGTCCAATAGCTTCCTTTGCCTGGGCAATGGATTTCGTCGTTGATCGATGTGACAGCTTTTTCTCTCGGTATCTTAACGAAACAATCGTTGAGGCTCAAATTGTGTCGTATGCTGTTTTGCCATCCTTGACGATTATCCCGATAGTATGGAAATTTGTCCATTATGAAACGATAGATGCCGGACAAAGTGAGTCTCCTTGTTGGTGAAGAGTTGATGGCCATTGTTATGAGTGCGATGTAAGAATATGGAGGTTTTTCGTATCGTGGCTGGAGCGGCAATAACTTGGCATAACGTTGCCAAGCCAGTTGTGCTAAATATCCTGGAATCGTTGAGTTCAATGAATAATTAAAGCAGCTCGTTATATTTGAAGCAACCGGAGAAACTATGTGGCCAGGAATCATCGACGACTGTCGAACGAAACTTGACGTCGTGTAGAAACTTTCGGGCGTCGAGTTCATCATTTTATTGGAATTATTCAACAATTTTCGCTCCTTGATTTTCAATTATTTCGAATTAATGAATCAAATTAATTAATTGACCAATTTTTATTGGTTTTCGGAGGAAAATGTCACTCGAGTTCGATCAATCTGATTCGAATCGATCTGATTGATCAATTATTCGCGAATCACCAAGATCTCAATTGATTAACCATTTTCACTCGTTGATTTTTAATTATTTTGAGTTAATCAATTGAATTAATTAATTGACAAATTTTCACTGGTTCTTGATGGAAAATGTCACTCGATATCGATCAACTGATTCGATTCGATCAATCAATTATTCGCGTATAACCAAAAAATTTTCTTTCCAGTTTCACCACAAACTTTAATGACAGAATTGAAAATTTTGTCGTTTGCTTTTTCCACCATAAGTTTCGCGATGTTTTTATTTGTCCCTGAAGAAAAATGTCACTACCCGGGCTCGATGAATCAATAATTCGATCGAGGTTACACAATTAATTGGATAATTTCTTGACGAAGCAATTCTTTGCCATCGAATTGTGAAAAAAATGCACAAAATTCGATGCGATCGATAAATCAAATGAATATTCGTATTTTGTCGAGATTCGGGTTTGAAAAATGTGGAAAGTTGAAGGATCGCGCGAGTAACGTTCGCTCGCTAATGCAAGGGCTGTTTTAGCGACGAATCCTCGGAGGCTAGCAAAGCTCTTGAGAGCAAAACGTGGCTAAGCGAAACTCAAAGAAATAATAAAGTAGGATTAGGTGGTGATTGCTCTTTTCTCCCACTTTTCTTGCGGAGCTCCGCCTACACCAAATTTTCCAAGCGTATTAAACATGTGCGCGTGTCTCGTTCGTATATTAACTTGGTGCATAGTTTTTGGACGGAAGCCGCTTACTTATCCACGAAGATGCGCCCGGCAAAGAAAACCGCGAGATGACCGCGAGGCAACAGCCGACACACCATGTTTTATTGCTGTTTACACACATGCTGGCTCGAGTCTTTGGGACGCCAGTAGTGCAGACAGCGATACACTAAAAAAGATTGTGTGAACTGACGTGCGAACTAAAATTTTTGAGCTTCTTCTCCGGACCATCGTATAAATTTGCAAATCCCTGAAAACTCGAATTTTCTCAAAAAACTTTGTTTCTTTTCTCTCTCTCTCTCTCTCTCTCTCTCTCTAAACAATTAGCCAAACATTTTTCAACTACGCAAATTGTTGGCAATTATAAAAATTAAATTATTCAGTTATTAACGAAATCTCGAACTTTTTTCCGAGAAATTGTTTGTTTTTTTTTGGATTTTTATTCCCAATTTTCATGTTCTATCCACGAAAGACGTTTATTGTTAAAAAGTACCGAATTTTTGAGAATATTTCTTTAAATAAGCGCCTAGCAGAAGGGGGAGGGGGGCAGAGTCGATATTCATATAAAATTTCTGATATTTAAATAGTGTTATTTGTGTTGTGACAAAATTTCAATTGCGACATTGATGCATGTGGTTTTCTTGTGTACGTAGCTGTTCGGTAAGAGTGGAGCTTTGCTAAGATAACCAGAAGCTCCACCCCAGGTTAGTGGGTGTAGCCATTTGGGTTCTCATTGCTCGGAAGATTTTTCCTTCGTCTGATATGATCGCGTTCACCGTAAGTCACTATATTTCTCAGAGTTAAATATACCCATCGATTTATTCGAAGCTCCGCCTTCGGCACGAGATGCAGAGCGAGCTCCTCATCGCTCGTTACGCAGGAGTCAGTCGTTCGTAATTCCTAAACGCCCTGGAAGCCACTGTATCGTGGACCGCGAGCTATACAGCTTCCCATGTTTTATTGCTGTTTACACACATGCTGTCCTAACACCCACGCTCAAGCTCTTCCTGGCTTACCGGCCGTATAACCGCGAGACCGAGCGAGTAAACAGACTTGCGGTAATTATACCAAAACGACCTGCGTAGCTCAGTATTCCAAGTGATATATTCATTGGCCACCAAATTTCAACATTTCAAATATTAATCGCCCAACATTCTTGTTTCCTTTTCCTACGACGACAAACATTCAATGATCGTTAAGTTTCCAATTATTTTTACGATCGTCAGCTCAAGTTGCTCCATTAGGCATTTTCTTAGTGAGCCAACTTTTTCGATCACTCACGATGTTGGAGTTGGACACATCGTTGGAATCCAACGAAATTCTCTTTTTCTCGAACGGAGCTTGTAATTATTTTTCAATATGTGGTCTGCACTCTTGTGACCCAAAAACTAAATTGACACACAAAATTGCCATAATTTATAAAATTCAATAAATAATTGATGGAATTAACATTTTTCGTTGAATCTCAACGTTGTAAACTTCAGAATGACATTTTTCGTTCGCTAACGATGTTGAAGTTTGCATCGTTCGAATGCAACGAAATTCTCTTCTTTCTCGACACGATTTTTATTTCATTCTTTGGTCAAAACAATAAAATGATTTTTTTTTACGATCAAAAGACAAAATCTCTGTACGAAAATTGTCGTGATTTTTTAAGTTTAACAAATAATGAATGGAAAATGCATTTTTCGTTGGGCCTTGGAGTTGCGAACTTCAGTTCGCTCACGATGCCAATAATTGAGTTTTGTTCTTATTCGAGTTGGAGCTAAAAGATTCGAAGAAATAACACAGGATCTTTCCTGTTTCTCTGATGCTAGCTGAATAGCTCGTAACGCATTCGCTCCTTTCTTATTTTCCGACCTGCGCTCTGTTATCTTTGGCGTTGGCCTCCAAACCGTTTATTCCTTTACTAACGACGCTGCAGTTATTTCATGGGCAATCAAGAATAAACTCCATATTATCTTACGGTTACTCAAACACACAGAATTTGTAAATATGTTGAACTAAATTTAATCCGGTTTACAGATTTCCAGTTGTTTTTTGACGTTCTTTATTATTATATGGTGGATTCTTTATGGGCAACCATGCTAGTCGTCACTTTGCACATGTTTTTTACTCTAAACGTTTTGCTCCCGCAGTCAGATGTTCCAGCATCGCTGCTGTGGCCGTTGGATTGTCCTTTGGAACCTGATCGAAAAAATGATATTTAGAAAATTCGAAACTTGTCGGAATTTTTTTTTGACTCTTGATCAAATTTTTTCCATGCGAAAAAATGGGATGGAATTTTTATAGGATGATCGAGACCAGGGCGTAGGATAATAAAGAGAATTCATGACTCTATACTGACCATGTGTCCCGATCTGTTGATCCAGTACATTTTCAAGTTTCCGTACTGCTTGACGTACCCTTCGATCACACCGTTCACAGCGAATGGAGTTCTTGGTGCTTTGTGCCATTCGATCGAGTTTTTCCACTTGAGATTGTTAACCCACGCAACAGTGCCTGAGAAGATGATAAAAAAATAAAAATACAGACTCGAGCCAACGAATCCGGGAAATTATTGCCCGACGTACCGATTTTTGGTAACACGAAAAAAAAGTATCTGTTGCTTACTAATCGCAACATTTTTCAGGGAATTGAAAAAATCATGACAAAAAAAATAGAGAATCGAGTCAAATCCAGGAAATTATTGTCCGAGTCGTCGGTATTTGGAGACGAAAAAAAAAATTGCGTTCAAATTCGAATCCTCAGAGACTTTGAGAGAGTCTCGAGAGAAAATGTGACGATTGGAAAATCTTCGGCTTTTTACCTGGCGTTGCGACTATCAAGTCCAGTTGGCCAGTGACGACGAACAGGTCGATGTCCGTCTCGTTCAGTAATTGTTCGACTAATAAATAAACAAACAAAAAAAACAATAATAATAATAAATGAATTATTGAACGAAAATCTTTTGTCCTTATCAGAATTTGGACTCGATTACCTTTATCGATAACGGGTTTCATGAAATCGGCACCAAGAACACTGAAGACGATGCGACTCTGAGATCCCCAAATGACATTTTCGGGGATGTCGAGGGCAGTTCTGACGTCGGTGTTCATCAGGTTGTTTAAGATCGCGTTGCTGTCGGCCATTGACAGTCTAGCAGCTGGTAAGATCGGCTCGAAGACCGACGACGATGCTTTGAATTTGCTCCAACTCATTTCGTACAAAATATTATAAAAGTCAATGTTTCCGGTGGCTTGAAGAATAACTTGTTCCGTACGCGACCACAGCCTCGTTGCTTCGGTCCAGAGTTCATTCTCTACCGCCTTTTTCGTCAGTTGTGCCGAAGCCTCGATTTTTTCGTAACCCTCCTCATCGACCATGCCCTGTGAAGATTCACCCCCGAATAATCAATTAATTATTAATTATCAACAATCAATTATTATAATTAATTATCCATTATTATAAATAGTTAAAAATTGATCAATTAATTAAATAAATTTGATTAATTGATTTATTGAATGAATTTAATTAATTAATTATTAATTGACGAGGCACCGAATAATTGGATCGATAAAAGCCTCGATTTTTCTTACAGTCTCCAGCAAATAAGTGCCCCAAGAAAGTACAGAATCAATCGGCGAAATCCACGAATCGATGATCAAAACTCCTTGCAAATTGCTTTTTAGGCTTCCAGATTTTTGGGCCTACGAAAAAGTTGGATAAACGAAATATTTTCATCAGATTCACGCAGAATGTTTGTGATGAAAAATTCCATCATAGCAGGATGGGCACGAAAAGGTCTAACCTTGTCCCATTCGAGTGCAAAGTCGACGGCCATCTTTCCACCGTAAGACTCGGAAGTTATATAGACCGGAACAGACAACCATTTGGGCAGTTCGTTGTAAAATCCTTTCATGCATTCCACAAGGTCACTAGCAATTTGTGCATTGGTCCTGGCGAACGCAGAGAACGTTTCGATGTAGCTGAACCCACTACCTACAGGATTGTCGATCAAGAGCACGTTGTAGTCCTTCACCTGCATCATCATCGAAATTTTAATTTTTCTCGAAAAAATCAGCTCCGACAACTTTTGCAATAAATATCGCACAATTAATTAGATCATGCAACGAAAATCTGTTTTCTCTTGAGCAAAGCTCGTAATTATTTGCCAAAATTTGGTCCGGACCCTAAAATGATAATCTCTTGCGAGACAAAAAATAAATCGACACGAAAAATGGCGATAATTTTCAAAATTCAATAAATCATTAATGGAAAATACATTTTACGTTGAATCTCAACGTTGCAAACTCCAGAATCATCTAATTAGAGTCTCGAGCGATTATCTGGCGATCATTCATTTCGTAACTATAACGTGTCAGTGATAGGAAGAAAGCCACTAATTTGTCCGAACGATCTTCCATTATCTCTCGATATCGAAAGTAACGGTTCGCTGATAATTGTTTTTTTTTCAGGTCATGAGATTCTCCGGAGCTGATAGCAAAGTGCGAAAGCGAACGCTTTCGCATCGAAATGATAATACAAATGCATTCCTTGCCCATGTATAGTTTCTAGGCTTTAAATCCACATCGAGCGGTCCAAATTCCTCAAAGTTGCCATAACCCGTTGAGGATGCACCGGGACCACCTTGGAGCCATATAACTAATGGTTTCTCGTCAACATCCGTCACATTCTTGTCAGTCGTGTAATAGAGCCACCAAAACATTTTGGCGTTTGGTCGCACGCTCACGAAGCCCCATTCTTGTTCAGTTCCACCGAAACCTTCTCTGCCTTGGACTGAAGTTCGAAAAATCGTCCGGAACAATAAAAAGAATTTTAATCGATCACAGAAATAAATAATTATTCACGATTCTAATGATTTTTCCAATTGGAATGAAAAAGAGAATCGAAAATCGAAAAATTCGCTTAAAATTGAATCTTCTCTCTCTTTTTCCGTCGAGACTCGCGATACTTTTGGCACAAACCAACATTTTCGAAGCACCAATGCCAATCAGAATATTTCATTGAAAAAAATTGTTTCGTTGCATAAGATCGAAAGAGACTGTCGAGCTCGATGATCATTCGTTTTATTTACTCTCGCCAGGCTACGATATAACAGTGAAACGAGTTATAAATTTAGTCTCGCCAACGCATAACTTAATTATGCATAATGACGATCCAAAAGTTGAAGCTCAAACGTGCAGCAGCTCTTGGTAATATTGGGATAACTGATATTTATTATTGACAATAATTAACTGCACAGATGAGCAAGATAACTTTTCGATATTGCTTCCGCTGTCTCCTTGCCAGGAGACGACATTTTTGTAGAATTTTTAAGTTTACAATAAGTTTCTCGTGCTACTTTCCAATTCGCTTCATTACACGCATCGGAAAAATTTTAACTTCTAGAGACCCGCAATCATCATCAACGCCGGACCCCGAGAATTATTAAGGGAGTGTGGCTACACACAACAATGTTGCCACGTTAACGGCATAGGGAAATTTGGAATTATTAGAATTTGATGAAATTTGGTGGTTAGTATTAAATATGAATATACGAATTTTTGAAGATTTTTTTTCTACATAGTTTTCGAGTTATTGGGCACGAGAGTTCGCATGCATAAGCATAGGATTCAGATGTATATATATATATATTCTTTGCATATTGTAAACGTGAATTGATCGACAACGATGCAGACGAAAAATAGAAAAAAAATCGTGTCATCGTATTTGATGCTAAAGAATATTATCTAAAAATTTGATTAAATTCTAATCATATTGTCGTACGTAGCCAACCTCCTTAAAATCGCATGTGAATATTGCTTTGCTTTTTCTCTCACCATGAAGAAAGACTCCAGCAAGAATGACGAACTGGAGACACACGTTCGCCACGAATCGTCCTCGAAAATACATAGCGATGAATAGGACAAGAACCCCTTGCTCACAAACTTTCGTCAAGACTCGTTACTCGCTTGGAAAAACGAGAACAACAATCCGCAGCTCTTATAAGACGGAAAGCACGTTTTACTGATTAGATAATGTGGTTGATCTCTCCTACGACGAATAAAACGACACTTTTGGTCTATTTTTTGCACACACCTTTTGTCTGTAAAACAAACCGTCCTATCTAAATTCTGTCCAAAAACACAGACTACTGTTCGACATCTTTAGCTTGGAATCCCAAAGATAAAATCGTACACGACTGGATTTTATTTTATGATTTTTCATCCACTAATCAGACTGATCTGTCGTTTGTTTAGTCGCTGACGAATTACCCAGATTTACAGACGAAGCATTGATCGTGGCTTATCGAGATTTAATCTCATGACAATAAAAACATTTATTTTTCTTCGTTGCCTTGATAAATTTATTCGTTGAATTTTGACGGTCACTGCAGATGACGTTACCGCGTCTAACGGAATTTTGAGTCCAAATGATTCGCACAAGTTCCTCCAGCATATTGACGAGAGGAGACAAAACCGGTTAAACAAAAACTCGACAATCTTCTTGTGTCTATTTTTTTTTTACACTTCCTCTTCTTCTCGTTCGTCTTTTTACAGGTTTCCTTATAAAATCGCCAAGTCAGAATGTGGGCAATAGAACTCGAAGTTCAAACACGTTTTTTCCGTCTTAAAAATTGGGCTAATATTTATAAGAACCAGTTGATTTTTCTTATTCTCACAATATTCGATAAACACGTGGCAGTATTTTTGGTTTAGTTTTTTGAGAGTCTCACCAACTCCTCCGAACCCGTTTAATCGCAGGGAGGATCTAATCGCGAAATTGTTAAAGCGTGGACGCTCGTCGCGGTTACGTGAAAAGTTGCCAACTGATAATTCATTGAAAAAAATGACAATTCAGGACGTGGAAATAAATTTGTCTAATCAGTTACAAAAATATGATTTTGTGTCGAATCGAATGTTTTTTTTTTCGAGAGTCGTATCGGGAGGAGTGATCGAGAGAACTGAATGGATTCGATGAGATATTTATTTACTTTAAAATGTTTTATTTATATATTTATTTATTTTATCTTATTGAAATTTTTTAAAAAATATTGTTTTTCTAAGTGTTTTAAGTTTTTCGTTGGGATTCCCGAGGATTGCTTAGGGAGCGATTCTCCGGATTGGCGTGGGAGGTTAAACTGCGATATCATGTTCGATGTGAAATCGCAAAAGGGAAAATGTTTCCTCGTTCGTTTGTGCGGATCTCGTCACGTCGAAGCGTCGCCCGGTCGTCGTCAAATATTCCAAAATTTCACAATATGGCGCAAAGATCAAGTTTGCGGCATCGGAATTTCTGCGTGACAGTGGAAAGCGCGAGAAAGGAGGTTCGTCCGCGGGGATCGTTCGAAATAAATGCAAATCCATAGCGAAATTTTCGCCACGCATATCGCAATCTCTTAACTTGCTTTCCGTCGCTGAATTTCTGTCTCTGTTTCTTTTTTTATTCTCTCCTTGCCAACAACATTTGTTCGCGCCGATTTTTTGCATTCAACGTGTTTCTGTCATCGTACATTCACTTCGTGATCTCGAAACTCTTTTGACAATATTTCAACCGAATTTTTCTCTCATATTCGATCGCAACTTTTTCTCTTCCATCGGCATCGAGAGTTTATACCGCGTAGAAAGTCGAGTAAATGGCCCCCGGGCCTGTCCGTGCGTGGCCGTCGGTCTCAAAAGAAAACGATCGAGATTCGATCGCTTTTAATCACTCCGCAATTAATTATCGATAAACGAGACGAGGCTACGAAATACAGAAAAAATCGATAGAAATTTTCGGTTCGCCTCGTTCGTACAATTAAATTTTTCCCTTGAAATATTATTTCTAATTTTTCTCTTCCGGTTTGCCAACTACACGATCCATTATTCCGATTCTCTGTTTGTTCGCGACCAATACCGCCATTTCGTGTCACGAAAAGTCGAAAAAATTCGAGAGACAAAGAATTCGAGAGAAACTTATTCGTGCTTGCCTCCAAGTTTTCTGAACATTCGTTGTTTTCTAAGGCGAGAACATTATGTAACGAATGTTTGTTCTGTGTGTAGATTTAAATTTGGGTCCCTTGGCTTCTCGAGGCATTATTCACGACGGATACGTCATGCCCCGAAGTGAAAGGGGTTTTTTTTTCCTTCCCGAGAGACTCTCGATTGACAAAGAGTACATTTTTTCGATGAGTGATCAATGATATTTAATTATACGTCATGAGAAAAAATTTTCTGTCGATTATTACGGAGCTCGACCATTCCGAGCTCTCCATCAACGTCACAATAGCATCGAATCTTCAGCTTGGATTTGGATCCATTACCCTCTTTCCTCACAACAAATTTACTCTCGTTATCCAACTATTCCCAGCGTCCAATTAGCCTCACTGGATTTATCATTAAAACCGATTTTGGAAATCCTCTCCGGGCATCTCGTGTACTTTCGCATCTGGCGAAATTTGAATCGCGACTCCAGCACAGATCTTCCGCGTTCAATCATGATTTATAATCGGGGGACCCGCGTGCTATGATTTACGAGTTAATCAGATTTTTATGTATTAGTCAAAAAGGCTGGAGGGGGGAGGAACGAGACTTTCGGAAATGTGAACAGTCATACATTGAGATCGTAAAACTACGCGAAAAAAAATGGAATTTATGGGTTTTCTATTTTTTTTTTTTTATATATCGGGATTAAAACTGGAAAAGGAATTTATTTTCTCCACCATTTTTTGGCATCAATTTGGTTATGAAAAATTCACAGTTTTGTGAGAAAGTGGAAAGGAAACACCACAAGTTTACGATTGAGTTGAATCTCGCATTGTTTTCGTGCAATTACTCGCACAAAAGTTTACGATCTTGAAGAAATTTTCGACATTGTTTTTTCTACTGTTTTTTTTTTTTTTTCTTTTCAACAACCCGATCATTAATTATTCAATTACTTTCATTTCGGAAAGCCTCCAACGCGGTTACCTCGGCTCTGGAATTTTGCCAAGTCAGTCAATTCGTTTCCGGGTTCAGAATTTTCTTTCGTGAAATTTCTTCGTGTTTTCTGACGTGCCCTTCTCCCACGAGAACACAAAGTTTTTCAGGTCAATACACACGGCAGTTTTGTCTGATATCCAAAACAAATTCCTGTCAATTTTGTTACTTGATTTTATTTTTATCCGACCCCCCGTCATCTTAAAATCCCATGGGTCAATTCGATATGGTGTAAATGTCAAGTATCACTCGCGCGAGAGTCGAACTTTATCGACGAATCAGGAAGGATCAAGTTTTTTTAATAATATTTTTTGAATTTTCGTCATTGTTCGAAAAATTACGATGACATTCCATGAATCTATGATTATTCGAGTTTTTGTTCATGGGAAAATTTTACTTTTCTCGGAAGAAAAGAAGAAAAAAAAAGAAAAAATCGTGTAAATCTCGAAACAACGACGACCCACCGTCCCGGAACTTTCGGGAATGGAGAAATGTTTTTTTATTTTTTGCATTGAGGTCAAGGCGGACCTCCTGTCCTGGAATTCGGAGTTAGAAAGATTATTCGATAACCTAAGGAATTCCTCGATCGATACAAAATATTGGCTGTCTCTGTTTATTCTTTCTCTGAGTTTCTGTGAGTCAAAGCGGTTCCTATGATCCGCACCGCATTACGTTGTATTTGGAATTTATTAGCATTTGGTGAATCATTCAAAAATCCTGGCAGAAATTCTTGAATCCTTGGTCCATTGATTGCGAAGGATTTTTTGTTTCTCACCGGAAACTTTCGACAGCGGGCGATATTTTGATTTTTTTCAATGTAAACATTAGACATCGGTTTTGTGGATGAAATAAAAAAAAAGAATTGTGCAGGTCGGGCAGAGAATCTGCGCGTGAGTTTTTTCAAGGATCTTCGTTGATATCGTAACCGCAATTGATTCTCAAGAGCCAGAAAAAACTCAAGCGATATTCGTTTGCGAAATTTTTTCAAAAGATAAAATGAGAAAAAAGTTTTTCCGTTGCAATTGCGCGGAGAGATTTTCGCACTTTCGTTGTGACGCGGAAAGTTCGGAGCGGTTTCAATGTCACCGTCACGAACCGCAATAATTGCCTTTCCTTGCAGTTGTTGGTCTATTTCTTCGCCTCGATGCCAACGACCATTTGCCGTTGCATCAGCGCGTAACCAGATCGATTATAAGTGCTGAGCAACGCCGGGAATACGATCGAGTCTCCCGGACAGTTGATTAAAACGTGAGCGGCCAGTTCGATCGATGAGATTTCCGCGTGAATTCGTACGGGAAATTTTGATCTTCCTCGAATGTTTTTTACACGGAAATTTAATAATCGAATGAATTTTCTTCGCAACATCGAAATTCTTGAGAAATATTTCGATATTTTGTTTTCTCATTGACACTTTTGGACCAGGCTGTCCTTTCGGAGTCAAATAAATTTGCTATTCCCGATTGTGAGAAGATTAAGTGGCAACTAGCCATAGCGAGGGCATAATACAAAGTCATAAGAATTCTCCTATTCGTATGTGGTGCACGATCGTCCTATATGTATCCCCATAAATTGTAAGCGATCGGTTACGCAGCGAGCTAGATGCACGCGTTGTCCGCGTTAAAGCGACGCGATGCGTCGACCGTTCGAGAAGACTTTCGCAATTATTTCTCACCGGCTTTGCAGAAATTCTGATTTGTTCCATTTCCCGTTAACGGCCAACGGTTCTGAGCGAAATTTCCGAACTTCGTAAACATTTTTATTCATTTTTACCGCAAGTTTGAGCTCCGCGATCCTTCCCCATCGTAAGTACGAAAGTAAACAAGCCTGGAAGTTGCTTTTGTTCGAAGAAGAAACTTTCAAATGCTTTGTCAAAGGCTCGCCCGGTGAATTTCCTTTTTTTTCTGTCCTTACGTGAATTGCCGCGGGTCAGGCAACAATAGGTCCATTAGATGTGTAACGCAAGTTTGTAAAGCGACAACTCCTTGCGACTATTCGGTGCTGCGACGCCAAGTAGCTTTTGTGCTTCTCGTCACGTAAAACACTCGCAGTTCGAAACGCGGGCGTGTCTGTTTCCAGCTCCTGGCTCAGCTCTTCTCGTTCTTCTTATCCCCATAAGAGGCGGACGTTACAGTTGCAGCATTGTAATGGTTATCACATGCAGACGCGAATGCGGCCAAAAAGTGTGCGGCGAGTCAAGAATTTACAACAAGGACGAATTATGCGCTCGTCTGCCTAGTTGCGGACATTTATTTGTGCATTGACTCCTACTTTCTCGGCATATACGCATGTGTGTTTCGCAATCGTTACTTTCTAGAAAATCATTTATTTTCAAGTGCCGAAATCATTTTAATAGCCAAATCGCTTGTTTCTTCATTTTTTAGCATTTTTCCGAGTCTTTTATCGTAAAAAATCGATTTTTCTTCAAATTTTTGATCCCAACAAGTTGCATCGTTGGTATGGAACGAAAACCAATTATTTTTCATAGCACGAAATTTTCGTACAGTATATTTGTCTACGATAATGGGACAGTCTTATTTGCCTCTTGATAATTGAATTTACTAGAGAAATTTGTATGATCGAATTAATTATGGAAATAATAAATAAAAAAATTAAAAAATGTCTTCAACAATAAATTTCAGTAGGGAGGACAGAGGAAGATACTTCACTTGATTTTATTCTCGATGTGAAGTGGTCGTGGCTCTACAATGTTTTCTTGACTCTTTCGTTCCAGATACTTTCGATTTCTTGAGTCCGTTACTCGGGGCATCTCTCTCGTAATCTAATACGAGAGCGTGAGTGGTATATCTAATTCTCCTATGAATGAGCAGGCGGCCTGTTGTAAGGCATTCCCACCATATGATCGAAAGTGCAAAGTCACGTCACAAAAGACTTGCTGATTGTTGGTTATTTTAAAACATTTGTTACGTTAATCTCTCGTTCTCTCCCTCTCCGATTTCTCTACTTCCGTGTACATGAGATTTCGAACGACGAAAAAGCCTGACTAATGAGCGTCTAATCGAGAAAATAATGATAAGGTTATTTCTGTAATGATAAATTAGAGTCTGCGTGTATTCGTTACTAATTTTGACATCTCAAGTTTCTTCGGTTAAGCAATTTTCCTGGAGTTCCTCTCCTTCTCCGAGATATTATTGTTTTATACTTTTTGTCTCGAGACTCATCAAGAACTCGATAAAAACGTAACTCATTGTGAGTAACTGAGGCTTCCCTCATTAAATCGCTAAACGAGTATGCTTAACAAATTTCATTAAATTTTAATAATTTACAATTTCTCTATGCTTTTAACACAAATATTTTATGTTTCGGTTTTCATAGTTTATCGAAAATCTGTGGCGAACGATCAGCAGCTGTGCTTTTCATTTTCCCATTGCATTAATATTCTTCACATCTCGCACATGTTTTTCATTGACTTTTGATTGCCGGAGGGCAAATGAACGAATTGTCTTGATAGCGCCAGGGGAGAAATTACGCGAGACTCGCGGAGCATTGATCATCATTGCGGAAGAAAGGTTTGCAATCGCAGTGGGCCGAGGAAAATGAAGATTGTTTGAAAGCCAAAGCGGGAAGTACGCCAAGCGTTTGGAACTTCATAGAGATGAGACTTAACTGTCTTTGGATTATTCACTTCCTCGAGAGGGAAGATGTACGCCGCGATATACCAAAACGAGCAACTGAAACACTGACCTCTCTCATGCTTTCTATCCGATAGATACATATGCATTATTCATAAGGGAGAATGATGCGGAGATGCGCGAGCCTGCACTCACATTTATGTAAGAGAGCACAGCCGGTTCGCTGATCACGTAGACTTTGCGGAGCGTCGCGGCGATGAGGCTGAAGTACAGGTTTATGTGTGATAATCATTATTGGATATCAAAGGTCCATCATGAGAGGAATTGTGAGCTGGTGTGCGAGGAAATGTTGATGTTGTTCCTGCGGAGCGTTGGAACTGCCGGAAAAGCCACGAAGTTCATAACAAAGATGTGTGTGGATGCCATGAGGTTTGTGTGAAAGTTGAAGATGCTCTTTGCAATTGAAGTTGCTTCGCGAGTGTGCGCATTGTCCTCGAATAAAGGATTTTCCTCGTGTCCCTAATGTGGGAAAAATAAAAGTCAACATTTCCAAAAGGAAATCGACGACGATGTTAACTGCTCCGATGGATATCTTGGTAGATAAATAAACGTTGAAAATTCGCCGCGGAAAGTGAAACTGAAAATTCAGTCGCACGAGCCAAGGAGCATGGAAATAAAAATTACAAATATATGCAGGTCGTTGACGTTTACGCGCTGTGTTACACTCACCAGAACTAGACAAGACCGCGACACGACGCTGCTGAGAGAACTCGTCGAAACTACGAGACGAGTATATGACGACGATTTCTAAACTGCATGGCAAAACGTCGTCTTGTTTATCTATCACGCGTGCGCATCATAATTGCGACTGGGATATAACTCCAAGTGGCGTATAATTGATCATTTCATACGTCGTATAAGCCGGTGTTACCGTTTCTTAAACCTTTTCCGAATCGTTCAAATGCGAAATCTTGTTAACATTTTTTTATTTCGTCTCTACCGGTTTTCCTACGTATCCAAAGTACTCAAAATTTCTTCGAAATCATCAATTGATCGCAAAAAACAAGTCATTACTGATGGAGACTCGGAAAGGCTAGAAAAAAACTGGTGCACTATTTTTATCTCTTTTTTTCTCGTTAAAAATGACGTCGTGCTTCCGCATCGATAATTAAAGGATACATACGAAAATATGATAATAATTTAATCAAATTTGGTGATGATATTCTTCAGCATCAAATACAATGGCAAAATTTTTTTTCTAATTTTTGTCTACATAGTTGTCGAATAATTTGAGTTTACAACTCAAGTGTAAACTCTAGTGTTCGATAACTCGAAAACTATGTAGAAGGAAAATTTAAAAAAATTTCTATATTTATATTTAATACTCAAAAGTATAGTCAAGAAATTTCATCAAATTCTTTAGAATTGTTCTATGTTTTTCCTATGTTTTTGACATTGCAGCATTTTTGTGCGTAACCACCCTCCCTTAAGTTCGATGTGTGTGTGTATAAAAACGTTGATCAGGTGATAATTAATTTGGATTAATTCCAAGTAAGCTTTGACCTTCACGGATTCGATTTCTCTGGATCAATCGATCTCGTTTCTTTTACATCCGGTTCGCTAGTTCTCGTATTTGATACGAAAAGAGTAGGAATTTGTAGATTTGCATAGAAAAAAATATGGCGAGCAGCTTGCGGGTTATAAATGTCGCGACACGCCGGGACGATTATGCCATTAGGTTGGATCACTGGGGACCGATATGAGAACACTTTCTCCACACGATGCTCGACTACTTTGGCTACTCAACGTTTCCGCGAGGAACTAGACGTATATAGCCTAACCCACAGCCAGCGCAGCGACTCGTTTTACGTATAGCGATGATCGTCAAGTGGAATAGAAAGATCGAACGATTTGAAAATTCGGTTGATTAATCGTTCCGGGGCCTCGCCTTTGACAGTTCGAGATTGGAGAAATATTTATACACCCGAAGTGGAGGCTCAAGATTGCGGATAATTTAATAAAACGACTCTCTGCATTTTAATTATGAGAATAAATGGCAATTTTCGTTATCGTGTTCGTTCTGCTAATTCGCATTAAAAACGACCTAAGGCTGATTTATTTTTTCCTCACCAATAAAATTGATCAAATTGTATGGGCGAAGAAAGAGAAATTTTCGTTTCTTCTCAATTCATTCTGAGGAAGTTCCCTACACGGGACAATATTATTATAAGAATTCAATAAAATTTGGTAATAATATTTTTCAGCATCAAATACGACGGTAAATTCCAAATTCCGATGCATTATAATTGCATTTTTGTTGAAATTACTTGTTTCCTCGTTGGCCATTCGTTCTCCCTGGAAGTGACTACGGTAGTTTAATAAAGCCCTCGTTGAACAAGGAAATAAAGCCTCGCAATTAAGATTCGAAAACTGTCCAGTTCTCTACGACGTGAATGCATCGAGTGCATTATAAATCTCGCTACGTTATTTCAGGACATGATGAAAAAAAGTGTTGCAAAAAAATGGCCTGAGACGTACAATTATACGTAAAAATATCTGGACAGTGGACGTTGATGGTGAAAGCGAATAACAATTGCATTATCTCAGCGGAGAGGAGAGACAGAGCTTCCCGCAAGGCCTTTCAGACGTGAGGACGTTCCGCGAGATGACATTCGTGAGTTTTCAATGCATTTTTGTCACTCATGCTGGAAGAAAGTGTGGAGCTCGTGCAAAACTACTTAACGAAAGAATTTTTCATCGTCATCAACGCCGATGAGAGCTCTTGCAAATTTCTTCACTAATTGCGAATAGAAAGAATGCACCGGAGAAGAAAAATCGCATGAGATAATCGAGAGAACTGCATCGAGCGAGCAACGAAATTTCCGCCGGGAGAAACGAATCTTTTGTTCAATTTTTTCTTTTTTCTACGGTGTCTTCCTTGCTGCGCGTTATAATTATCTTATGGATTCTCGGCGAGGTTTCCTTATGCATTTAAACGTCACGGCGCGTTGTCTTGTTTAATAAAATGACGACAAGTCTGCCAATTACTCACTTTCGTTCCATCAAACATCATGCTTATGGTGCGATGTTAAGTTTTTGAGTTTCCTTGTGGGCGTCGAATGGAAAGTTGACGTTGGGTCGAGCAGCATCCGCACGCGCCTCTTTTGTCACGGAGGAAGCGCTAAAATTGTGAAAATATGATGGGCGATCAATCGAGCATCGATTTCAAAGAAATAAACAAATTTTACATTAGCCAATTTCACACCAGCTTGAAGGACGTCCGACTCCGAACGCCTCCGCGCACGATCTGTCGATGTTTAGTTCACAATTTCACGCATTTTTCGACCTTATATCTTTTTCTTTTCTAACGTTTGTTTATCCGGGCGCTAATTATTGTTGCCTTGTTGGTTTTACGGTGTTATGACAGGAGTATGATTTGTGGAATTCCTCTCGGGAAGCAGGAAAATCCACGCGAGAACGTTCCCCGTTTCGTCATTTTTTGAAACACCAATTTTTTTTTCGTTTTTTTTTTTTTTTTCAACCAGCCATTCTGCTTGGCATACTTTTTTTTCTTCGAGGTGCAGTAACAGAGGTCAAGAGATGGCCTGGCGAAGAGCTATTGGCAAAATAAGATTTGTACTTTCTCCGATGATCGGAAGTTTAAAAAGGACGTACGCGAGTACTCGCTCACTTTTTTGTCATTTTTTTCTTAGCAAAACGGAATTTCATTTCGATCTCTTGTACCATTTCGGAGAAAGTGCAAATTGCCTTGCCGCAGCGAGAGATCGTAGACCGGAGGAAAGGAATTTTGAAAATGGTGAAAAAATTTAATTCGAGATTTTTCGATTTTATTCACGAACGATTTGGAATCATTTGGTCGAGTCATTCGTTTTGGGCCGGAGCGATACACAGTGACGAGAAATTACGCAAAAAATCGGCTGCTCATTGTCCAGGAAGCAAAATCGAAAGCCGCTGGTCCATAATTTTGGATAAATGTCAAAGAAAGTTTATGAGTCTCGTAGCTCAGGGTTTGGCTACGTCGACGTATGAGGAAAGGAAAGAGATTATGGATTACGAAAGGAAAAAGAAATAATTGATCGGTATAAGTGTTACTTCGTAACGTTCACTTCCCGCATGGGTGCAGGAACCTCGTTCACCCTGGGGCACCGGACACGTCTATAATGGTATGTATTTCTGTTGGATGATGAGAGCAAAATT